>JAWNMW010000215.1:0-206448 GCA_035043565.1 Drosophila robusta
ACCTATTTATTCCATTGGGGGTACTTCGTTTTTTTTAATATAGTTTGTTATATATGAAAATATACCCTTTATGTTTAGAAATGGCATTATTAAATTTTATTGTAGAGACATCATCACTAATAGTATTTTTTTATTTAAATAAATTTATTTTAGTAGTTAAAGAATATTAATGTTAATCAGAGTGCACACCAGAATTTAGAAAATATATGTTAGCACCAACTTTAGTTTTATATACTTTTAATAATTAGTCAATAGATCAGTTTAATAATTTTTTTAATTATTATATTTGGAAATATCACACAAATGAATTAATTGTAAATGTTTATTAACATTGGGTTAAAAATTAATATCATATATAACATTATAAATTATTCAAATTTAAAATTATTTTAATTTTGTGATTAGCAATTATAATTTAACTATTTTTAAAAAATCAAGTAATTAGAAATATATTAACAAACTTGATTGATATGTAACAGATTATTAACACTTTAATTATGCTGTCTAAATACAATTGTTTATATACATTGACTGCGGATAAATAATTTACTACTAAACTGTTTTTATTGACCCATTTTAACGAGCTGAAAAATCAAAAGTTATTTATGCATTTTCAAAACATGCTTTAAAAATTATCTTCAATTTACCTATCTTATGATAATCAGTAGTACACAAAATTCCCAGTATCAATTTTCTATAAGCTGTTTTTTTTACAAGATTAATTATGTATAAGTTGACGTATCTTATTTTCAAAATAATTGCATTATCAACTAGATTATGTATTTTATTTTAAGCAATTACTTTGCCAATTATCTTCAATATTTTTATTTACAATCATTAGAAACACCAAAATCCACAACAGCAACTTTCTTGAAGCTGTATTTTGTTATTTCCATTAACTGCCAGTTTTGCCGCCTTTTTCAAAACAAGATCTACATTTTTTCTCGTTAAAGCTGAACATTCGATGTAATCTGCTACTTTTATTTTTTCTGCGACCGATTTTGCTTGTTCATGTAAAATCAATCCGGATTTATCATCTATTTTGCTATCTCTAAGATCTTCCTTTAATCCTATCAACATATATATGGCCGATGGACAATGTTTTTTGATTTCCATTAACCACTTTGACTCGATATTTTCTAAGCTTTCACTATTGTTGATCGCAAAACATAATAAAACGACATTGATCCCTCGATAGGACAGCGGACGGATTCTATCGTAGTCTTGTTGTACTGCTGTATCTAGAAATGCCAAAGAAATAAATTTATCTTTTTCATATTCTACCTCTTTTATAAAATTATCAACGACAGTTGGAAGATACTCTTTTGGAAATTCATTACTTTTAAATACTTGTAATAAGCATGTTTTACCACATACAGCATCTCCTATTACAACTATTTTTCCATTTTTCATTTTTTTATCGGGTTAGTTTATTTTTATAAAATAAATAAAACTAATAAAATTTTCAAACTTTTGATTGGTTTTTCCATATTAAACAAATTAAAATATTTTTATTTTTTCATACATTTGAAACCATTGATTAGTCAAGCGTAAATCATCTTTTTACATAAATTATATACTGTCATATTCTGTTACAAGCAAATTAATTTATTTGAGTGTTGATTTATTTAAAAAAATTGAATTTTATATGAATGTTTGTAATTGTGACCAAATACCACAAATCCCACGCTAAACAGATTGGAATTTACGATGATATTCGGGCTTACACTCAGGTCAAGTGCTCAAAACAAACCTATAAGAGACTCACTTTTGCAAAGAAGAGATACCAGACTTTTGATATGGAAACAACACAAAAAACCGTAAAAAACCTTACTGATCACGAGCGTAGAACGAAACGCATCAAGCTGTGAATGATTATTTTGCAAGAAAGAAACAAAAATTAGCTCCATGTATAAATTGATTGTGAATATTTGTTAACATTAGGGGTATAGATTATTATCATATATAACATATTTTTTGTTGTAAATAATTATTTTGAAAAAAAGAAAGAAAGTAATATAACCTTTTTCAAAGATAATTTGTATGAATTATTTCCAGATATAACATGTAATAAAAAGTAGTTCCATAAATTAATTATTATTATTAACATTAAATACATGAACTATTTGAAATCTAGTTATCTATTTTTAAAATATTTTCGTCTGACAGTTTTGTTTTCTAAAATATATGTTTTTGTCAAATAGAATTAGCTAGTTTTTAGTTTTGCCAAATGAAATACCTACAAGACTATAAGTTGTTTATTAATGCTGAATAAATCACTCAAGTTGCCAATCATGCGGAATTTTTAAAAAATAATTCAAGTCATCGAATTTTACTTTGTTAATAAGCTATTTTTTATCAAATTTGCTTTAGACGTTTTTTTAATTACATGTTATATATGATGATAATTTATAGACCTAATGTTAACAAACATTCACATTACATATTTTTATCGTCAAGTTTAGAACGATAACAAAAAAAATTTCAACATTTGTTAATTAAAAATATATGCTTTCATAATATGATAAATATAACAATAATTATCTTTGCTGCGGTAAACTTATTTAACTAAGATATAATTAACATTTTTTTCGAATTTTAAAATTTGAAATTATACACTATAATAATTGTAAATTAATTAAAAAATATATTCTAATTTAAATGCTACATTTCTATCAAATCCATAACTTCAAATCATGAACATAAATTAAACTTTATTTAGCTAAAAAACAAAAATTTTATGTTAAAAATGCTAAATTAATTTAAACCTAAGATCAACAAAAAAAGACAATTTAGATAATCAACAGTTGTAAATAAATATCATATTTGCAAACAAACCAGTTTCAAAAATTACACACTTAAAACCAAATCGGTTATTCCGCATTCATAATTAATTAACCCGCAACAGCTACTAACCCTAAAGACCCATCATACAAATTGATTTATTCATAAAACAAAATTGTATTACAATAAATTAATTGATAACTACATTTTCATTGTCTCACTTTAAAAATCGTCGTTAAAATTATTTCTAACCTTTTTAGACGATCAGTTGCAAATAAACATATGAAAACCGACGAACACCACCATTACGACAAAATAACAACTTATATCATAAGCAAAGAACCGAATATAAGTATATTTGCTGTATTAAATAAAAAGGTGAAACAATTAAATCAAAAAAATAACCCATATGCTTATAAACAAAAAATGTATAGGGGCTTTTGCAAAGAAACATCCGTACGTAGGGATGGCAACAACGCCCAAACTTATTGATCAAGATTTCTCAGTGAAAAGCGAGTTGATGGTCATGGATTATTTTACAGGGGAGACATTGGCCACAATTTATGTTGAGATGATGTTTTCTAAGATAATATGGTGTGAAACAGAAACAAACACGTATCTGGCAGCAGCACACGAGAAGGGAGAGATATATTTATACGAGTATGCAGATCGGGATATCAAGCTGGTGATGATGAAGAAATTTTTCAAAGAAGAAATAGTGTCTATAGATTACCTGGCGGCTAAATCAATATTAATAGCAGGATCCAACGCAGGAAAAATAGGCTTTTGGGTAATAAAAGAGTTGAAAGATGTGTACAAGCTAGACATAAATGTGGCTAAAAACATATCTTGTATTGCGTGCAACCAGAAAATAACAAAGATTCTTTGTGTGGGTACATCGAACGGAAATATTGAGGTGATCGATTTGAAAAAAAACAAGGTTATAATGAAGCTAGGAGTTCCGAACGTGCATGAAATAAGAAAAATAGTATGGGGCGGAGATAAAGGCATGAAGCTGATTGTAATGAGTGAAAAGGAGTACTTAACTGAGTTTGACCTGACGGATAACAGTGTAAAACGGATAAACGAAGGAAACGGTGCAATAATTGGATTCAACAGTGATATTGTAGTTTATGAAAAAACCATATCAAGCAATGGATACATACAAAAGATTCATGAGACATATGACTGTAGCTTAGCGGAGAACGGGAAGATGGTACTTCTGAGTCACTCTGATGGGAGCACAGAAATAATCAACGTGTGCGTAGCAAGAAGACATGATATTATAGCCCGAAGAAAAAACATAGTTGTTATGCCCAGTGGAAAAGGTGATATGCTGGTAAACAGTGAAATAAGCATAGAAAAAAGAAAAGTAGCTGAGGAAGCGCGGGAAAAAGAAGAATTCTACGAGGGGCTTGCAAATTTGGTAGGAAATAGCGCGGAAAAACAGGAGATCGGTGAGTATATTCTGAGTGGAGCAAGGACGAGCGAAAGAGTAGAACTAGACGATACCAATAAGAGTTTTATACGCGGTAAATACGATGATGGAAAAAAATTGGATCTAAAAGTAGATTTTAAGTTTTTAGTGGCAATTTTGCAGAACGAGACAGTTTGCTTAGAAAAAGCCAGGGATTTTCCGGTGCTTCTTGTTTTGTCACGAATCATGAAAAACTACCAAGCCTTGGGACAACTGGACAACGCAAAAGTTGTTGCATCGATTCTTCTTTTTGATGGGGTAGATGATTTGTCGCCTCTTGCATTTAACAGAGAAGCGCGATGCCTCCAAAGTCTACTTACGGGTGCAATTGATAAATATATTGCTAATCGCGTGGATTGTAATTCAGATTATATGGATATAATGGCATTGATGGATTCTGTGGTAAAACAATCTTCTAGTCTATTGACAGGCCCTGTTGAAGACCCAGCTATTGTGGAATATTTCTGGTTCAAGGTCTTCTTGGGCGAGCTTGATGATCTTAAAAACATCAATTTTCAAAATCAGAAAATAGAGGCTTATTTAAAAGCATTGCTCAGTGATAAGCCAGTTTCAACTCATTCTGAAAATTCATCAGTAATTTTGCAAAAAAACAATACCAATTTGGAATCGAACTTTAAGACTGGTAAGCCGTTTTATAACCATATAATTCAAAATTTCAACAATGCAAGTTCAATGCAATCTCAAGCTTCTACGGCTCCTGTTTTCAATGCTCCCCCTAAACCATCAAATCCGCATTCAGTAAATAACGTTTATTTTAACAAAGTAAACACGCCTCCTAGTTTTTTAAATGTATCTCAAAACAACAATAATTTTACTGGCAAAGTAAATACTCATTTTACTTTCCCGAATCCATCTCCGGGCAATAATAATGATGTTGACAGTAGTATAAAGCCGAATCATTCTACTCTTTCCAATAGTTGTGTTTATAATGCATCAGTAGGCGAAAGCAATTTTCGAAATGTAAGTCAGTCAAATATTTACAGCAATGTTAAACCTAAACCCATTTCCAGTCCTGAAATGCCCATTAAACAAGGGGCTTCAACAATGACGACTCAAGGATTTAAAATTCCGAGTCCATCAATGCCTTTGCGTTCAGTTTCAAATAATGCTTCTGTTGATAATTCATCTGCTTCTTTTAATTATCAATCTCATATTCCAACATCTTTGACGTCTTCAATCAAAAACTTACGTACCACTCCTCTAGCAAACCCATCACCTATGTTCTCTTCAGGCCAGAATCCTAATGTTTCCCCAGAACACCTTATTTCGCAGCCATCTAATATTAGCTCCAGTAATTTGGCTTCTAATAATACAGGAGCTGCAAATGCTGGCTTTTCAAATTCTAGTAATGTGGGATCTTCACAGTTCAGTAATATGAGTTTTGCACAGCATTCATCTTCGGAAAATATCGACAATTCTCAAATTTTACATAATTTCGAAAATTTAATTGTATTATTAAAAGAAAAGGCTGCCAAAAACAATTCTTTAATTATTAGAGCTAGGAAGCTGCAAAATTTGAATCTTTTGGATTCTTATTATAATGTCGATAAATCAACAATTCCTGACTCGGTTTATAAAATAATAGATGCTATCTGTACACGTGTTAAAAATCCTGACTCTAAGCTTAAAATAGATATTGAAATGCTTGTTGTTTCTGAAATAGAGTGTCCATGGCTTAAAGCAGCGGCTGAGCTTATAAAAATGCTTTATTAATAAATTCATTTATTTTATTTGGTTGGATCATGTTTGTTAGTATCAATTTTAAAATTCGTAATTTAATTTATTTGTTTATAAAGCTAATTTTTGTTTCTTTTAAAATAATCATTCACAGCTCGATGCGTTTCGTTTTACGCTTGTGATCAGTAAGGCTTTCTACAGTTTCTTGTGTTGTTTCTATATCAAAAGTCTGGTTTCTCCTCTTTGCAAAGGTGAGTCCTTCATAGGTTTGTTTTAAGCATTTGACCTGAGTATAATTTTTAAATTCGTAATAATTCTAATATATTTATAAGTATAATTGCCGCTCTATAAGCCTAGAGCATTTTTCTAATCAGCAAGTTGTTTATTCTTCAATGCAACCGTTAAAAAATAGGTTATGAGTCCAATATTAAAAGTTTTTAAATTTTAAGTGTTTTAATATTATAGATTTATTTTTGCCATAGTGTTGAGTGTTAGATAAAAATTTGTTAAGCAATTAAAAATAAGTAAGTTAGTTAGTTAGCATAAAATACTTTTTAACTAAGCCCAGTCACTATAGTAGTATTTTACCACTTTTGTAGTGTAATACAGCTAATATTGCAACTGATTAACCAATATTGATTTTTTTAATTTTACGTTTTTATCAAAATAATATTTGACTCAAAAAAATAGTTTTGAATGTTTTATTGACATTAGCGGTATTAATTATTATAATATATAAGATAAAATTATCGATAAACCATCATTATAAACTAAAACGTATATTTATCTGCAGTAATTAAAGTCTACTAAGGCATGATAAAGGTAGTTGCCGCGTTTAAAAAACATCATTTTTGTATTTTGATTAATAAATTAATTTTTTTAATAAAAAATACACTCAAAAAATATATCTAATTGTTTTCGAATAAACTAATTTTTAATAAAAAAATACGTCCAAAAAATATATTTAACTGTTTTAAATGAGTATTTTTTAATTATAAGTTTAGTAACAGCCAAATATTTGAAATAATAGATAAAAAGTATGATATGAGTTGAAAAAACGAATAAATATTTAAGACAAACAACAAGTATTGTGAATATTTTGTTAACATTAGAGTATAAATTATTATCATATATAACAAGTATTAAATAAATAAAATCAGTTAAATGAACTTTTTTTCGCCATTGGAAAATAAATGCCTACATATATATTAAATAAACTAACGAAAAATCATGAGACCAAGACTAACTCAAAAATAATTGTGGTTGAAAACTAGATACAAAAAACAATCATATTAAATAAATATCCTTCTGCCTGCAAGATTCCTTATTTCTAAACGTCAAAGTAATGCTAAAATTGCGATTTATTTATTATTTCAATAAGATAACATATGGGTTATTATATTAAATAAAAATATACCCTATGAAAGACGGCGATAGATGCGTTGGTCGATATGCAATAAAAGACGGGGATTCGGTTGAGACAAACATTATTGAATTAAAAGACACAAATGAAAGTATAATAAGTACTAAAGACGATTTTTTACAAAATGACATTTTCAACAGTCGGTTAAATAAATGTATTGCTGAAAATATTAAAAATAAGAGCTATAGTGCGATTAAAGAAGAACAGCATAGTGCGATTAAAGAAGAACATCTTAATAATATTGCGAATGTAGAAGAACTAATTTCAAATGATCATAGTAATAATATAATGATTGATAAAAAAACGGGTTGTATTTCAAAACAAAGTGAAAATATCAGTGTTAAAGAAGAATTTTGTAATGTAAATAGTTGTAATAATATAATAACTTATAATGAAAGCTGTAATAACAAAATAAGTTATGATGATTTATCTACTAATAAAAATGCTTTTGAGATAATAGAAAATAATAGTAGTAAAAGTATTTATGAGATAATAGAAAATAATTTTAGCGATATAAAGGAGATTGATGACATGCTTATTGACACTAAAGACATAGACATTTTTTTTAGTGATACAAAAGAATCAAATGGAAATTATAGCAGATCTGTTAAAAGTACTGTTGGAGAAAGCAGTAGTGTTTTTAGTGAATCTTATATGACGCTTGAAATTATGTCAAATATCAAAGAAAGAATTAAAATCATCGAAAAGGACGTATATAAATATTTGAATAACGATCAAATTGAAACAATTAAAACAAAAGTAAGAAAAATGCTAAATAAACAGCATTTTAAAACAAACAGAAGAATTATAAAACCAACAGATATTACAGATTGTAATGATTTTTAATTTGTTAAAATAGTAAGTTAGTCATAAAAAGCAGTGATATCAGAAATAGTCGTAGGAGATATGACTGAATATGCTAAAAATAGCAACATAATCTCAATAAGTTTTTTGATATGAAAAAATTTTTAGTCCAAAGCATTGTGTGAAAAAGTTTATCATTTAAAAAAATATATCAGAAAATTAATTAAACACATAAAATTAAATATAAGACTTGTTGAAATACAATTTAAAGGATATTTATTTAAAATCCAATTTAAAGGAAGAGTACTTTGAAATCTAATTTGAAGATTTAGAAATTTATTATTCTTCAAAGTTCCATGAAGAGACTTTAAAGGAAGGCTTAGCACATTAAACATACACAATAAATATTAATATAAATATCATCTTAAATATTCCGAGTTTTTATAGTTAAGTGTAAAATTATGGAATATTTCTCCAGCCCTAATTCTTTTATGTGGAGACTGTTCTAAACATCTACAAATCGTGTTTATGATGAGTGATGGAATTTTATAATAATTTCTCAATGTACCTTCAACTATTCTCAAATTTAAATATTTGCATAGTTTCAACTGGCTTTCCGGAGAATCACCTGCCAGTAGCGGCTTATTGGTAATCATTTCGTATATTATACAACCCACACTCCATATATCGATTTCAAGTCCATAATTCGTCTCCCCCATAAGAAGCTCAGGGGCTCTGTACCACAAAGTCACAACTTCAGACGCGTAACTAACATCTGTCATACCCAATTTCCTAGCCAGTCCAAAATCCGCTATTTTCAATATTCCCTTGTTATTGACCAGAATATTAGGCGGTTTAAGATCTCTGTGCACTATGTTGTGAGAATGCATATAATTTATTCCACTAACAAATTGATTTATGAGATAGAAAACATTTCCATGGAGATCTATGTAAGTCATCAAGTCGTACTCTATGAACTCAAATACGATCGTCAACGTGCCTTCCTGGTGTATTACGTGCAGCAATTTGATGATATTTTCATGTGAAACACTCCTCAGAATGGATATTTCACGCATTGCTGTTGATGGCATTCCCTCGTTTTCATTCAATCGTATTTTTTTGAGCGCAACTGGCATGCTCGTTTCCAACTCTATTCCTTTATACACACTTGCATATGACCCAGATCCTATTAATGATCCTTCTATATAAGTTTTCATAAAATATAAGGGCGATTATTATCTCATATAAACAATCAATGTAAAAACATATATAAAGCGTATACTGATCGCCTGAATCTCTTCCCGTCACGTTAGTCGGGAATTCTGTAGACCAAGATACACCGCGATAGATCTTAGGTTCAGTCGGGATAGCTTTACCATGAAGACTACAAATTAAACCTCAGCAATTCTGACCAGATCATGAGATACAATCCGCGTTTTAAATATTGTTAATTTACAAGCATTAAGATTTAAAGATAAAAAATATATACGATAATAAAGAATATGGTTTGCGTAGACAGGCCATTTTATCCGACAAAGCAAAAAACAGAGAATATGAAAGCTTAAAAACAGAAAATAAATATAAATTAAATCTAATAACTACAAATCAAAAAAAACGCGCCTAAACAGCACCATGATCACAAAATAGAGTAATAGTTAATTAATTTACTTTATATGTCAGCCGTAAATAACTAACTAATCAAGTTTGTAGATGATTGTCACTAATATAAATTAACTAATCGAATTAAATTAAATTAAATTAACTAACTCCAGAAGTACTATCAGCAGTATAAGAAGCGCTTAATTAAATAAATAATTATTAATAAAATAACACCGCCTGATACTCTAAATAACAACTAAAATAAATATTAGTTTTTAACACACCCTGATACCTAACTAACAACTAAAATAAATATCTGGCTTTAATGAAATAATATGAATTATTGACAGATATTTATTTCAGTTTTATATTTTTACTTAATTCTTCATTTTTTTAATTCTACGATAAACACATGGATGTCTAAATTTAGTTAAAAAAAACGTGTTATTATTAATTTTTTTCGGAAACAACCGGTTGCCTCCAACAAAGTATTTTTAGATACTGAGCCTATTATACTAACAGCAAATTCATGTTTATGTGACCTTAATCCATTATAAATCCAGTTGTACAGGCGTCTAAAGCTCATTTTAAATATCTCAGAAACACAAATCACATAAATTGAGTTATTTTTGAAATTAAAATCAAAGAAGTATATTGACAGCAACAATGTAAAAATTGAAGATGGATTTTCATAAAATGAAATATAAACATTTGATAGTTTAAATATATGTGTCTAATTTCATGTGCTATTATACTCTTTAAGCCTTCAAAATTGCACAATTTTAAATATTCTGAATTAACTATGACGTGTTTAAAACTAAATACTATTCCTGCAAATGTATTTGGAACTTCATCATTTCTGATATAAACATCATGTATCTGGTATAATTTTGTAAAAGCAATTATTTTATATTTTTGTCGTTGTGAAAATTGATCTGTTATGTAATTTGAAAAGTATTCCATAGAAATTGCTTTTCCGAACTGATCAATAAATGTTTTTTTTAGTAAAATTATATGGACAATAAAAGTAAATGCCATTTGAAGTTTTATCTCTGTTTTTGTAAATGTAGTTTGAAATTGGTTGAATAAATTAGAAATAACTGATGAAAAGAAAGCAAATTGTTTTACTTATATTTACAATAGAAAAACTAGACGTGAATGCTGGCAAGAATAAATAATGATAGTAAAAAGACATTACTCACCATTTCAAAAAACAGATCTCCTGCCTTCAGAAAAAAATATACCACTTCAATTGTGCTTACAACGTATGTATAACCTTGCAACGGCGTCAAGTATTTTGAAATCAAATCTGAACCACGTGAAATTACAGAATTAAAGAAGACTAAATCAAATACCCACTTTAAAGCTAAGAAAGACAAACTGACTATAAAACTATCTGATTTTTTTATATCCATGCCATATTTAATATGTTCTGCTTGATTAAACGAATAATTATTCTTATGCACGTAGATTTATATGATGGTCACAGAAATTTACGTTATTTATATTATACTAATCATTATCGATAAAATTAATTCTTAATAAAGGTAATGGAATGGATTGTCGCCTTTCTCCATCTACCGTTGTCAGTCGGACGTAAAACATATTTTGTGTTTGAAATTTTTTTATTGTTGTTGTAGTTCATTTTGTGCATTTCTTTTTTGGAAATATTTTATTTATTGTATTTTTTGATAAGGTGAAATTATTTTTTTTGATAAATTTATCATTTTTATATAAAATTTGTTGAAATGACACGTTATTTGTTTATTGTCATATATAATTACACTTTTAATCTGTACTTTTAATGTAAATAACACGTCGTTTGTTTATCTTGTAGTTTGATCAATGATCGTTGATTATACAAAATAACATACTTAATAAAACCTGTAGCTAGCTGAGGGATTTCTAGTCAATGCGATCCCCACAGTATTAAGACCAAATACCCTTCTGGAAAGTCGTCTTGTAGGCATTTTATCTTCTATTGCGCAAAAAAATATATTAATTAAATTAATTAAAATTCAACATTTTAATTTAATAAAGCATTTGTACAACAAATAATCAATTCAGCCTAGTTACCCCTCTGGAAAGTCGTTTGTATAGACATTTTATCTTCCATTGCGCAAAAAAAGCTAGTTACAATTTTTAGACAAAGTGCTTTTTTTAGTCAAGTACAATAATAACTTTAAGAATTTTTAGAAACTAATTACAACTAATTTATTTAACTAGGTAGTAGAAATATGTGAAAACAATATTACTGTGCGAACAATATTAACTAGAATTCAATAAGTTTCAATTAATAGACCTTAAAATTAGTAAATTAGCTTAAATATTAACGAAAAAATAAATTTTCGCATAAATTTTGCTATTTTAAAAAACATGACTATATTTGTTATCTGTTGTATTTCATTTTTGTAAATAAAATTTGAATTATTTATCTAAAACAATAAAATATAAACTGAAAATTTTTTAAAAAGCTTATCAAAAATTGATCATATTTTCATTAACTTATCAATTATATCTTATTAACTTATGAACCATTTATCATTAACTTATAAATCATTTATTATAAACTTATCATAGATCGCAAACTGAATATTTTTTAATGATATTTTTTATAGCAATAAAATCTTCTATATAATTTTTACAAAGTACAAATAATACTGTCATTTTACATAGCACGGGATCATCGTATACGTGCACATTTTTGATTGTTTTTTTTATTTTTTCGTAAAAACGTACATCACATTCATAATTTCCCTTATTCACATGTTTAACTATTTCTTCAAATATGTTTTCGTATGCCTTCGTCTTTTCTTCATTGAGCTCAATTTCAAATTTGAAATTCTTATTCAACATGTTCACCAAGTTTTTATATTTGTCATAATTATTATCATTGGCAATTTTTTTAAATAATAACCGTGTCATAATATCAAAATTGTTCTCAATTATTTCATTCAAATTATTTTTATTTAACGATTTGAATATCTGATTTCTGAGTTTATCATCTTTAAACAACTTTTTAATTGAAAATTTGCTGAAATTTTCTGATTTTATTGTTTTGTTTGTAATTGTTTTTTCAACACTGACTACATTTCTTTGTTTGTTTAAAAAATAGTTTAAAATATCTTTTTTTTTAAAATCGTCTGCTCTTAATAACACAATTCTTTCAGAAACCTCGAACTTCTTTTTATGATTTTCTTTGTTATCTTCCACATGGTTTACTGCGCTATTGAGCACCGGTATTTTCATATCGTTCATGTATTCAATCGAGTTATCGAGGACTGATGTCTTCTCATCGATCAAATTCATGTACTTATACTCTATTATTTTTTCAGATGTGATTACTTGATTTTTTATATTCGAATAATCTACTTCATTTTGTTTTTCCATATCTATATCTTTTATTTTATTTTCAATGTTCAAATATTCTATATTGGCTTCAATAGTCTTATCAAATAATGAACTCGATTTATACACAATAGTTATATCTTTTGCATTATCATACACACACGGTTCGTAAACAATTGTTATATCTTTCAGTTTATTAAATTTGTCGATAGAAACACGATATTCAGCACATATTTCTGATAATTTTGGTTTTTCTTTTTTATTAATAAAATATAAATCTTCTGGTTTGCTTAAAATATCTTGACTATTATATTTCACATTATGATTTTTTAATTCTATTTCTTTTGATTGCTTTTGTGTTTCGTAAATTTCATGATCTAGCATTATTTCGACTTCTAATGCTTTTTTCCTAAGATCCCGAAGAATATTCATAACTAATTCACCTGTTTTTCAAAAATATTTATTTTTTAAAACAAACGTTAATCATTGGATTAAACTGTTTTATAAATATATAAAAACTATAATTGGGTTCGTTCAACATCAAAGTGTTTTTTAAAAGAAATTGGTTACAAATTAAATTTGTTTAATCTAACATATTGATTAGTGTATTGCCGATATATTATAATTAGGCCTCTCTAGTCTTAGCAAATTAAAATTTATCAAGTTAGGTTAACTCAATAGAATCATGCTGTGCTGGTTATTCAAATAATAATCCATTATTTTTTAATATTAAAATACTGCAGTTGAGTTATTTAAATAATATTCCATTATTTTTTGATGATAATTTATATTCTTACTGTTAATAAACATTCACAATACATTGTTTAGTGATATTAGAATGCTGCAGTTTTTAATAATAACATATTAATTTAATTACGTTAATAAAAAACTAGTTTTTTGTAAACAAAAAAATAATTTGATAATTAATTAATTAATTAAACTAAAAATTAAATAATTTCAAATAAAACAGTTTTTAATAAAAACAATTAGAAATCATTGCTTTAAATCAGCTCTCGGTCCTCTACAATGTATTGTGAATGTTTTCTAAACAAGGGAATACCTTTATCATACCTTACTGACTAGTCTTTGATTACTGGAGTAGTTATACGTAATAAATTTATAAAAATCGACAAATTTTATCAATTAATAAAAATATTGTCAAGCCCTTTCTATGGAAATTTACAGCGTAGACTTATGTTCCAAAACCAATCAAATAATATACGCAAGCAACAAGGATTTTGGAGAACTATATGATTTTGTAAACGACCAATCAGTGGTTCAAGCTAGAGATTTCAACGATTCTGTGATTTTTACTAAAATTATAGCAGAAAACACTTATCTTTTTGTAAGTCTCGACGGCACAATTATTTTGTTGAAAAGTGACGGCGAGAAATATTGTTTGGAGATTGGTGAAGATGTATCCACTGCTTACTTTAAAGATAAACTCATTATTGGGACGTGTTCGGGACGTGTTTATATGTATACTGCGGACCTGTATCATCTCAACACGTATCATTCACACTCGAGCGAGATATTGGCAGTATTTTACAACGAACCGAATGTTATGAGTCTGGATGCGAGCAAATTTACGTGTTCTGATCCATACGGACGTATCTTGTACCAACAACGGTTCCAGAATGCAGCCGCCATGTGTCATATTGCTGCAGACGTGTATTGTGTAGCTTCATTTCAAAAAATAGATATTTTTAGAAGGGAAGAACGACTTTTTTCAACAAAAATAGAAGAAGCTGTCAATTCTATGGTATTTTTAGAAAAGGACATTGTGATTGGAGGAGATTTCACATACATTTTACTGATTAACATCAATGGATATGCCATGTATCGATTGAATGTAGATGAAATGGTGACTAAGATAATTAAAGTATCAAACAATCAAATTGGATTTGCAACTCTTACTGGCAAAATTGGCGTTATGGATATAAGAAACATAAAAACATTGAAATATTACGATTGTGGCGTCGGAAGTATTTTTGATTTTAAAAAAGAAAATGATACGATAGTTGTTGGTGGTGAAGAAGGGGTTAAAGTGTTTGACCTAAACAAGGGCGAATATGCATGTGAATATGCGTTAGCAAATGATTATTTTGATATATCTAATGAAGAATCATGTTCTGATGAAGTTTTGGTGAATGAAGAGTTTGTTGATAATCATGGGCTATTATCTGATGATGATTCTAAAGACAGTGAAAATCATACGGTAAACACAAATGCGAATTAGTGCAACAAAACAAATAGTAAACAATAATATTAATTAAAAATCAATTTAATCTGAATTTAAATAAATGCCCACTTTTTTGGTTTTGTCGAATAAAATAATCTTACCCAGACGATCTTCTGATATAGACGATCGATATTCGATGGCAGTCCCATGAGGAATTCTGACCAGGGTGACATGAACCAATAAGAAGCAGGACTGCAGATCCGATCGCAATCGGTGAAAACACTTTCAGACTGTTCTGATATAGCAACAAATTCATTTGGTCCAAAATCTCTATAAGTATAAATTTCCAGCAAAGATCTTTTTTGCTGTCGGATAAAAAGACCCGCCTACGCAGAATACTTTCCGGTGTTATCACAGTGGGGCTCGCACCCACTAAAAATGCCCCAGCTAGCTAGCTACAGGACCTAGAGGCCATCATACCACCTGGGCCTTGATTCCAGTTTACGCCAAACACCCAAGAGAACTGAGTTCGAAAAAGAAAGACAATAAATTTTAATGCACAAAAACAACGTTTCCCGGCCGAGCGCTGAGACCGACGGTTGCAGCAGTCGATCCGGTCGATTTGTGTCAGTCATGCTTCATCCCGCTCAAACTACCTTGGGACCGATATTCAATAAATAATTTATTAGCCTACATGTGTTTATTAATATAACAAGCCATTTTTACTCAAAAATCTACATCTGGAATTAAGAGCTCATCAATACCCCAGTCTTCATATGTTCCATCTGGGAATTTTCTACGAACAATAAATGGAAGCTTCCTTTCTACAAGCTCCTTTGTAGCTATTTCTAAACAATCAGTCATATTGCCTATGTATACTAGCGGAGGCGCGTCGTCGCTGAGTTGTGCTGCACGAACGCCTATAATGTATGTTTTCTCGTATATTGTCATTCTATTGCGAGTGATTCTATCGTGGGCTCGATCGAATTCATCGTTTTGTCCGTTAAAATCTAATACTTGTTCTTTATAATCTGTTAACATAACAGGGTGAAAAAGTCAACTTTTTTTAATTTTTTACGTCGGCGGATTTTAAATGCCTGGTAAAGATTGCTCACTTAGATTTAAATACAAATTGATCAATTGAAAACAATGCTTAACAGATATATGAGGCTCCAACACACTAAAGCAGTTTGTGTTACGGCTCTGGAGGCCCATCTACCACTTTGGGCTTGATTTCAGAGCAGTATATTATCTCCACTAATCTTTGTTTATTAAGATACTCTTAAAGTTTAGAAATGCTATTTTTGTATTCTAATGAATTGGTAGTTGGTTTAAAGCAATGATTTTTAGAAGTTTTGTTGATAAACTGTTATGTATGATAACAATTTATATTCCTAATGCTAATAAAGATTCAGATTCCGTTATTATTTTTATACAAATATATGTTGAACAATAATTTTTTACTTAATCACTTGAAACATTAAAAAGCATTGATTGAAACAAACATTTGTTTCAAATTTTTGAATTTCAGTATGATTATATATTTGTAGGCTGATTATTGCTACATATATTTGTATGAAAAGTTTTTTGTGAAAATAATAACGAAATCTGAAAAGTAGAAAAATATGACATGCTTCGAATGGCATCGTCTGAGACAGAATGCAAAATAAAAATTGTGCCATATGTGATTAAATACCACAAGTTCTATGCCTATATATTGGAATCACATATGATATTCGAGCATACACACAGGTAAATTCTCAAGACGGACCTGGTCTACATAGGGATTTCATCCGACAAAGCAAAAAAAAATCAAAACGGACCTATGAAAGACTCACCTTCACAGAGAGAAGAGACAGGACTCCCTAGATGGAAACATCACAAGAATCCATAGAAAGTCTATTGGCCACGAGCGTAAATGAAGATCATCAGACTCTGAATGATTATTTTGAAAAAATAAAAATTAGCTTGGTAAATAAATTTAATTGAAAGTAAAATAGTAACTACGTGATTAATTAATAAATAAATATTGTATTTAGTTATAATCAAATGTATATAATGTAGTTATTGTAATCAAATTGCAGTTTATTCATAAATAAATCTTATGTGAGTTGGTTGAAGCCTGTCCCGAGGAATTTTTTCTAACACAATGATTTTATTTTAAATTTTAAATATAATTTTGATCAAATAACTTGCAGCTTTATAAATAAATTTATCAGATTAATAACATTATAAACATGCTAGTAACCGTTCAACAAAACTTAATCGAATAGTTCGCAGCATGATGAATAAATTTAACACATTCAATTTTAACAACAAATATTATTTTCTAATTCAAATTTTTGTTACCCTTTATGATAATTAGTGTTGGTGCAATTGACATGGAGTCTAATAAGAAAATCTTAAGGCCTTCGAGGCCGCTTCCCGCCGCTAATATCCAACAATATATTTCAGAGTTCATGGTTTCCTACGATGGTAACGAAGGAGTCGTGGAAAAGAATAATTACAATTACTTTTTTACAACAAAGGTGTCATACGTATATTTTATTCAGGCAACAAAAGAGGTTTCATATACAAAAACCATTGATATGCTCAAATACATTGCAGAAAATAGCGAAATGGACATATTTGATATATTGTTTACAATCGATAATTTGCTTTACCAGTCTAAGTTAATTAAGGTGGATGTAAAAGAGCCAAAATCACTTGAAAGCCAAGACGAGAAAATATATAATCTGATGGTAGAGAAAAAGAATAACGATATGATGATGAAGGAAAAAGAATATTTAAAGGAGAAAGAGTATATGAAGGATAAAGAATTACAGAAGGAGTTGAGAAATAGAATGGTGTGCGAAAAAGAAAAAATACCAAAGATATTGGAAGTCAAGCCCGTTGTAAAAGAAGTTTCAGAAAAGCCAGTGCTTATTTTGATAAAAGAGAAGCTCATAATGACAATTGATAAAGAAAATAACATCAAAGAAAACGTGGTAAATGGCGAATTAAGCATTGTGATCAGCGACAACAAATATACAAAATTGGAGCTGAAAATGAAGAATCTTAAGAAAATTCAGAGGTTTTCACCACATTTGGAAAAGGAATCTATCAAGAAAAATGTTCTCAAATTTTCGAGCGAGAGAAGTGCTAGTAGAAACATAATTCCATTAGCAAAATGGTCTGAGCAAAGACGCGTGGTTCCGTTTGTTTTAGACGCATGGATTGACGAAGAGGATGGAATGCGTGTTGTCATATTAACACTGAAAGCTAGAATTAATCTGGAAGAAACTGAAATTATATTTAAAAACGATGGACTTATTGAAATTGAGGTAAGTGACGATGTAACAGTAAATAAAACAGCATATCCTGGTACAGGAAATTTGCTCGCAAAGTGAGAAAACGTGAGATTCGTTATTTTGGAAATGACGAGATGCTTATTCCCGCATCTGTTAAGTTCAAATTTATGAAATTGAAACAGATATTGATCTGATTGTAGGTTTACCAAAGGCTCCCTATATCTGAATATGAGGTCAGAAAAATTACAGAAGTTGAGAACTTTACCATTGTAAATCAATAAATGTTGATAATATTTTTACTGAAATTGATACAAAAATATTTATCATAAATAAATACTTACTTTTCTTCAGATATTTTATTTTGATAGTTCAATTTTCTGATAGTTCCCTTTTATGATGCTTGTACAACGAATAATTATAAATAATGATTTTATTAATCAGTATTTGTTATTATTTGGAGATCAAAAATATAAAATTTTTAATAAAAAAAGTTTATTTCAAAAAAAACAATTTTAAATTACAATTTTCAATAAGCAGTCCATTACTATACAAAAATTTATGAAATAGTCTAATAATATATTAGCATGGTTTGATTACTAATAAATACATGCTTTATTCATCAATGAAATTGATTTGTCATTTATTAATTTATTAGAAACTAAATTTTACCAATTCAAATTTGTCACTTATGTGAATGTTATTAGCATTAAGAGTATAAATTATTATTATATATAAAAAATAGTGCAGTTCTATATAATATTAGCATTGAAAAAATTGATTTTAAGCAACTATGTTATAAATAAAAAACTTGGCATCACCCTGATATTCTAATTAACACCCAAAAACAAATATTAATCTTCAATAACTTATTTACATATAAAAATATTTTATACTCCTGATGTTTAGTAGACACGATAAACTATTTTTTTTACAAGACGTTTAAAGTATCAAAAATTTATAAAAACGACAGCATATAAACAATACTTCAATGTATACATTCACATAATATGTTATATATGATAATAATTTATACCCTTAATGTTAATAACATTCACATATTATATTTTTTACAACGGAAAAATTAGTGGCATTTTAAATTAATTTTTCAAAAAACTTTTACCCAAAAATGGCAGCTGCAAAAAAATAAATTTAAATTATGCGGATTATCATTAATACATGATAGATTTCAAGCAAATAAAAAGAACCGCGTCAGTCGCATCTCAATAACAGAGCACAGCAATCTGGGTAATCTTTCAGAACGGTTGGATTGGAAAAATTCATTTGATATAGAAGAAGGTTGTGACATAGATGATAAATATAGAAATATAATTGGCGCATTGCGGTTTGATTTGTCTATACCTCCTCGTGTTAACTATTCGAATATGGATAAGGAAGAGTATCGTATGATCGAATTCAACGTTTTCAACAGGTGGAAGCAGCTACATGGGGATAAAGTATTTGAGAGAAATATTGAGATATGGAGACAATTCTGGATAGTCTGTGAAAGAAGCGACATGCTAGTCCAAATTGTAGATGCACGGAACATTGAATTTTTTATTAACAGTGATATATGGACAATGTATCCAGATAAGAGACATGCAATATTCTGCAATAAGGCCGATTTGATAAGTGATGAAATTAGAAATAGGATACAAGATCAGATCAAACAAAGTGGAAAGGACGTGTATTTGTACTCTTCTAAGGATAACATGTTCGATTTCAAATTGCGTGGATCGGTGGGTTTGATTGGGTATCCTAATGTGGGCAAGAGCTCGACGATAAACTTGATAGTTAAAAATAAGAAAGTGCGTGTGAGTTCAACACCCGGGAAGACAAAACATATTCAGACGATCAAAACCGATGAATTTGTAATTAATGATTGTCCAGGACTTGTTTTTCCAAAACACACAAAAATAGATTTGATTATAAACGGTGTAATTAATGTTGATCAGGTGATAGAACTGATGAAATATGAAAATGAAATTCTTGAAAGAATAGGACATGAAAAAATCAAGAGGTTTTATAAGATTGAGAGTGAAAATTCTGATTTGCTGAGCCGAATTCGACATGAAAAGTCTATGATAAAGAGTGATTGTTTTAAAATGATAATAAAGGATTTCATCAATGGCGATCTAAAATAATAAGAAATTATTTTGTCATGATTGGATTTTATTAAAGAATACTGCTGTGATAATAAACGGATTATATTCAAGATATTGTTAAGATAGGTTTTGAGTTGTTCAAATTGTGTTTGGTAAATTTGAACCAGATATAAAGAGTATTTATTATTAAATTGGTAAGTAAGGGTTTCGATTAATACAAAATATAATATTTAAGAACTGTAATATAAGCAAGGCGTTTTTTTTATCAGTGCGATATTTAATAAATATTTTTTATACTTAGGAGCTGTAAACACATTGAAAAAGCTCGAATATCATTAAAAAATTATGGCTTGGCAATAATTTATATGTATTTTCTAGGTTTATATGTTAAATCTTTTTAAAGTCACTTTATGATTTATCGAACTGTAATCTATCAATTTCATTTTTTTAGATTTAACTTTCTTTAAAGTCGTTCCATGATTCCATGGAACTTTTTATAAATTTGTATTTTTAAATTAGATTTTTAAAAATTCAAATAAAATAATTTCTGAGAACAAGATTTCAAGCAACTATGAGAGTTTTAAAAGTTTGAAAATATGAATATTTTAATTCTTTAACCGCAGATACAATTCTTTATTTCATTTGCATTATGCGACAAAACTAATTATATTCATAAGTTTAACGTTAATAAAATTTTTCAACAAATTAAATTAATATAAAGTTCAAGAAAATAGATTGAAAATATTTATAAAGTTTATTAAAATTTTACTAGAAATGTAAACTAATATAATTTAAAGTTAAAATTTTTTCTATAGATGATCATACTAAATATCATTACCATTCTTGTTACAATTCCCCAGTTAAAATAGACTGATAATAACCGTATTAAAATATTAAATATAATTGCTTTTTTTAAATTAAAAGGCAAATTACTTGCTTGATATCATATTACTCACTTGAAATACTTTTTAGCATATGCTCTTGCCGCCCTACTAAAATTATAGCCATCCACATCCGCATATTTATTCTCCAGATTTTCGTATTTCACATCTTCATAAATAATCCTCACAAGATCGTCAAAACACTTTTTCAAATCCAGCTTTGTCAGCTTACTATAAAAAAACAATAAATTCTTGTTGCTGTCTTGATTACAGATTTTTCTCGCAAGATACATTGCTGTCGTTCCAAGCACGTTTTTCGTGTATTTCATAAAAACCGGGTAAAGCATCATAAGTTCTAAAAAATACTTTCCCATTTTTCGGCTTTTTGGCTCATAATTATTAGCTTTAGACACTCGTCGCAAAAATATCAGTGGACTAACATATTCCAGTTTGTAATTGAGACTGTGTAGCATGTACTTTTCTGCCCTCTTTATCTCGCATTCACTAAACGACTTGTCACATAAATTTACAAAAGAGCTCAGTTCAGGGCACAATATTTCTTCATATTTAGACGCTATGACTAGTGCTGTTATTCCCACTAGCTGTAACTTGTCTATCAGTATCGTTCTTTCAGATAAAAACCGGTCAACAAAATACAACGCCAGAAAATACGTCTCGTCGTTCAATTTCAATTTCACAGCACAGCTTATCAACCAGTCAGCCAACAGGCTCCTCATCTCGAATGTGATATCCTTTTCTATAAAAGTAAATACCGTGTCTAGTGATTCATAGTACTTCATTATCTTATCATGATATTTCCCCATAAAACATATTTCTGAACTTTCTAAATTCGAATGAAACATCAACGACTTTTGTTCGGATTCTGTGAGTGTGTTTTGCTTCTCAAAATTTTGTCTATTGATTATATTTGTTATCGGAGCACCGAAGATGCGCTTGGCCATATGATGGGAATGAAATATTTGTTTTTATTGAAAATTAAATGGATGGCTGATCACATTCAACCAGTGCAATAGGCAAATATATTCAGCATCCTTTTGGTATTTCTCTTGTTTAAACGATTTGTTTATTTTAAATTCGATTTTACTTTTTTTTAGCAAATTATATTTGTGTATTTATTTTATTTTAGATTAATTAACTTGAGATGTTAAAAAAACGATATTTATATGTTTTTTTGGTTTATAAATTGTTAATTTCAATTTTTACACGCTTTAAAATCCCTTAGTTTGTATAAAAATTATTTTTTCATTTACAATTTTTAGCCGTTGTAATATTTAAATTGATGCTGTAAACTTATAATAAAAGATATTAGCTGCATTTTTTCATTAAAATACAAAGTTTGATCATTAGTCGTTGTAAATATTTATTCAAATCTGATACATCATATTAATAAACAATCAACCGCATTTTAGCTATGCTGTTAATAAAATTAGTTAAATATAAAAATTTGAAATTAATTCATTAAACCTAAAACCATCTACTACATAAAATCAGCTAAATATACTGCCAATATATATTAGAATTTAGTTATTTGCAGATTGTATCAGTTGATACTGAAGATTTTTAAATTTGCAAAATTAAAGTATGTTATATAGGTGATATTTATACCCTTCATTGTACATAAATGACAATAAAGTATACTGTTTTCATTAAATTAACGCATGCAAACTTTAACTATCTAAATTATTTTTGTTTATAAAATAAATACAATGAAAATATTTTTTTGCTTCAGTAATCGAAGACTACTAATATGATCGGAGTGGGCTCCAGAATTTCAAAAATGTATGTTGACACCAAACAGTAATTTTGAAATATTCAGTAATTAATCAAGAGAAATGTATGTTGACATCAAATAGTGATTTTTAAATATTTCAAATAATTAGTCAAGAGATAGTTTAATAATTTTTGTTTGCATTTTTGAAATAAATTCAAAAAAATTTTTGGAAAATAATTTGATTATTTAAATGTTAAATAAAAATACATTTATTAAGATTTGCAATGACATTTATGGATTTAAAACCTAGACAGATGATGTTCTGTTATTACATACCAATATGTAAATAATAAGTAATTCTTGAATTGTTATGATATTTTATTTATTAAAATAATTAAAAACTAATATTTATTTTATTAAAACAATGTAAAATATTATATTTAGGCATTTTAAAAAAAATGCAATTTTAGAAAAAAATTTAAAATTTTCATACAAAATTTCTAAAAATAATTTTATTTAAACTACTTTTCGGTTTTGTCAGATAAAATGGTCTGGGTACGCAGTCTACTTGTCTGACAGATACCCGGACATAGTATTGTGGAACTCGCACTCACTAAAAATCCCCACCTAGCTACAGACCCTGGAAGCCAATCGTGCTATTTGGACCTTGATTCTAGGTATGTAATCTACAATTTTAAAAAATTTACTTTTTTAAGCCATATTTCAATAAACCATGTTTAATATTTCAAATAAATATAGTATTTGGAGTATTCATAACACTTTTTTCATTGTAGCGCCTGGTTGTAAAACGATGATTTAATAGTTTTTTTATAAATTAATCGTTATATATGAAAATATTAAAATTTTTTAAGAATACGAAGCATTATAGTATTATTTTAAAAATGAACTGAAATTTCGGTTTTACAGCAATTAAATTCATAGTTTTAATATAAAAATAGTTTTTTTAATTATTAAACCATGTTAATATGATAATAATTTATACCCCAATGTCAATAAAGAACCAAATTATTAAAATTAAAATTTTCAAGAAATTTGATATTTTAAATAAAAAACAAACAGTTGTCGGTTTAGTAAAGTAAACATTTTTTTTAAATCGCTCCATGACTTCATGGAATTTTGAAAAATCATAAATTTGTAATCTATCAAGTTTATATTATGTTATATATGAAAATATTACAGACTTTTGATATGGAAACAACTCAAGAAACCGTAGAAAGTATACTGATCACGAGCGTAGAACGAAACGCATCAAACTGTGAATGATTATTTTGAAAAAAGGGTAAAATAAGATTAGCTTTGTAAATAAATTCAATAAATACCATTTTGATCAATAAATTTTTTTCATAAATTTTAATTAAATATAATGATTCATTATCATTAAAGATATAAAATATTTCTGTATATAACATTAAATGTATCTAACGAATAAATTTATTTGATAAATATTTAATTACTTTTGACTTTATTAAATTTTTAAGAAAAATTAAAAACCATAACTTTAAATCAACTACTTGGTTCTTTCAATGCACAAATGATGTTTTCTAAAGAGGAAACTACCTCTATAATGCCTCAGTAGAGATAAATACTTACGTCTATCTTCAAAAGCTAATTTAATTTATTGTTTTTTTTAATAATCTTATTCTTCCATAAAGATTAGTTTATAGATTTGCTACCGCTACTAATCTTTTTTTAGTAATTTCATCTGCGACGTAGAAGCTTGATAAGTTTACTATTTGCATCTTAATACGATTTGATCGACATCAGCAGTACAGAATGGATATACTAAATATTATTGTTATATATTATGAATGTTATTAAGATTAGAAGTATAAACTATTATCATACATAAGATATATTATTATAAAAAATTCACATTTGATTTAATGTATTTTTTCAATAAAAACTTTTAACTAAAAATAGTTTAATATAATATAATTCAAACAATTAGCTTTATTTAAACAGTAAACAATACAGTATAATTTTATAAAACTAAATAAGAATTTTAATAAATACCCTCATAATTACAAATAATTAACGATATTTTAATTATTATCATTAATTACTTGTTTGTTTCAGTTTTTTTGATATTTACAAACAAAAAAAAACAATTTATAAATAACAAGAATGGATAAATCCAAAAGTTTTTTCATAAGAAAAGTTGTTCTATTTATCTTCGTATTTACAATATTTTGCACATATTTTTACATGTTATATGATCAACTTTATTATTTCAATGCCAACCCGAGAAAAATAGCTGAAAAATGAAATCGATACGAAGTGCCTATTGACAATTTATATAAATGCATCAATGAGCTAAAAAAGAGATAATATTTTGTATGTTAAAATATACAATCCTTCTGTTAATTGTATGGTATGGACATATGATTTTTTCGAAGAAATTATGAACAATAATTTTCTGATATTCGCGGAAGAATTATATATTTTTTTAATCATCTACTTTTCCAGTTTCTTTTATTTTTTAAAAAATGGATTAGTGATGAGTTTGGGAATACCGCTGGCATGTTGTCTCGTTCGGTTTTTTTACAAAAAATCAAAGCAAGAGCCAATCTTTATATTTTGATAAATTATTTAAAACTGATCGAAAACGTGTTTTATTGTTTATCGATAAAAACACAAGGAAAATACACGATGACGTATTTAAAATCTAAACATTTTGAATATTTTAAAGATTTCAAAGATTATCACCTGAAAAACATTAGCCAAGAACAAAAAAAATTGTATTTTGTTTAGGCACACAAAGTAGATAAAATGTATGTTTTGAAAAGTGATATAACAAATGCATGCTCATTTGAATTGAACAAATTAAAAATAATTATAATAACTTCTAAAGCTGCAAAAAAATTCACCTTTTCTAGATTATACAGTATAATAGGACATGAACTGGGCCATCTGATTTGATTTACCGCCACACAATGATAAAATTTTAAATATTTAAAGTGTTGGATCTTCTTGTTTTAGGAGGACATCTTTTGACATATTTCAATTTTTTAGAGAAAGGCAATATATTTAATGTGATTTTCTGCTTCAAAATTTTTAAAAACACAATTTTAGAGTTTCCAATTGGATTATTAATTGTTTGCTTAGTCATGATTTTGAATACGCTGCTGATCAGTACAGTCAAAAACAATTTTTTGCAATAACTAATGATTCCGCATATCATCCCGATGGTTCTTTAGTAACTGTACTTTTAAATTAGCTCAACTCAGTGATGATTTGCAGTTTGATGATAGATATTTATATTTTTTGAATTTTGTTCATCCACCGATTTTACAAATAATTGACAGATATATAAGTATAATTTAAACACTATCTTTATTTTTTGAAGACATACTACTTTTTCGTTATTTTGAACGAAATTGTAATTTTTTGTATGTAATTTACAAAAAAAGAATAATCTTGTACATTAAATTATATACGTTAGTACAAGAGCGTTGAAAACATTAATGATTTTTAGTGGGTGCAAGTTTCACAAAACTTACTAACTCCTGCAGTACAGATCGACAAAAGCCAAAAAATTGAAACATTGAAAATAACAGTTTAGAAATTTTACCAGAAATAAAAATTGAAAAATAATTTAGATTTTTTTAAAAAAATAAACAAAATTTTTTAAAAAGTGATGATATGACTTGTAAGAACCAGTATTATTAAATTTATTTTGTTATTTATTTTTCAGTCAGATATAAATGATATTTTTGGATGAATGCTTATGTTGCTTTATTTTATCATAACATATGTAATTTATTTGTCGTGATATTATTTCTAGATCAGGTAACTTTTTGATAACTACTAAACTAATTGACGTGCTCTCGAGGATATCCAAAAAAGACTGCTCTTTTGTTAAGGTAAATACTATTTATTGTTTTGTGTCTGATGTCTCTCATGAAAGGATTGTAAATATATAATTAGAAATTTTTTTAAAAATAGTGGACGCGAACGACCATGGTTACGTCATTAACATATATTTTTTGTATTTTTATTATGAATTGTTTTGTGCTTTAAATATAAGCAAGTTGTCTAAAATTTTGTTCTCAGAAATCATAAATTTTTAATTATATTTACTTCAAAAATAAAAAATTTATGATTTTTTACAATGAATATAATTAAAAAGTCATAAAGTGATTTTGAAAAATGGTTTAATATAGTAAACTTACAAAAAATATATAAACTAATATTATTTATGACATAAACATTTTAAAAACCTTATTTCACACATTAAATCAAAATATAATTCTGTCAAAAATATAATCTAATCTTGATTTTTTTAACAAAAAAGCTTATTTAAATAATTTTAATTGTGTTTAACTATTAAATTTAAAATGTTATATATAACAATAATTTATATCATAATCTTAAAAACAATTTTTTTACTGTTCGATAAAATGCCTACAAAAACCAGTTTCCAAGTTTATAAACATTCACATGAACTAACTAACTAACTAACTAACTAACTAACTAACTAACTAACTAACTAACTAACTAACTAACTAACTAACTAACTAACTAACTAATAACTAACTAATAACTAACTAACTAACTAACTAACTAACTAACTAACTAACTAACTAACTATCTAACTAACTAACTAACTAACTAACTAACTAACTATCTAACTAACTAACTAACTAGCTAACTAACTAACTAACTATCTATCTATCTAACTGATAACTGACATTTTTTATATTTTAAATAATATGATTGCAGACGAAAGAATATATTTACACAAATTTGAACTAAAAATTTTTTGATTACAATAGAATTTTAAACAATAAACACAGATGATCCAATTTACTTATTTACCATATTTCAATTCACAAATTGTTCCCGCATGATTGATTATTTTCACTGCTGTTCTTAAATCTCTTTTACTATGTGCTGCAGACATGCATAATCTAATTCGCCCTCCCAGAACCGGTGTCGCTGGATAGCCCACAAGAACAACTGCCAGTCCGATTGACATGCATATTTCATAAAATTTCCCAAGTTTTCCTGGCGAAGAAATTAGAATTGGAACTACAGGTGAGTTTTTTCTCCCATCACCAAAAAACCTAGCTTGGTTAGTTTTTTCCTCATATATTTTGTGTTTTTTCTCAATATTTTTATTCTGGTTCTGTCTCTTATAATTTCCCTAAGCGATTCCAAGATTTGAAATGCAATGACGGGATTCATTCTTTCGACACATCTCATCCCATAACTTTTTTCCCGCAGATAATTTATCAGATTCTGATCCCCAGCACGTATCCACCGCTTCCACAGAAACTCTTCGAAAATGTCCCCATTAAAACATCAACTTTCCGATGACAGATATTTTGGTACTACATACACCCCGTCCAGTTTTTCCCATGGCTCCGCAGGAGTGAGCTTCATCCATGTAAATATAGAATTTGTACTTTTTCTTCAGTTTTAACAAATTTTTCAAATCGGGCATAGTTCCCTCCATGGAAAAAATTCCTTCCACAACAACAAACACGCGTTCCCATGTCCTGTGAGTTTCTGGGTGTCCCGTGTGATGTTATGAATTAATTTATGTTCCAAGTCGTGCATATCATTATGCTCGTATATGACGACTGTTGCGTTAGACAATTTTATTCCGGTAATGATAGAGGTATGGTTGTATTTATCACTTAGGACAAGTGTATTTTCATCGAATAATACTGAAAGTGTCCAAGTGTTTGTACCAAGAATCCATTGGGAATACGATGCAGTCGTCTCGTTTCATAAAATGTGCCATTTCAGCTTCGAGCGTTTTTACTAAATCTGATTGTCCACTTTCGTAAGGAAAATATGCCTGGTTGAAATCTACATTATTTACAAGCTCATTGATAGCCTGTGTGGTTTCTGGGGTGCGTTTTGTGAATCTAAATAATCATAGGACCCCATATTCAAAAATGTTCTTGTTTTGTCTTCTACAAATCCATAGTATTTGTTTTTGTAATATAAAACTTGTTACACAGCTTCATTCGTTTTTTCGGCATTGTTGCGACGAGATTGTTGCAGCAGAAAGATACACGGAGATATAGTCTGCGATAATAGAAGCTTTCGAGAAGAGTGTATATGGGAGGAAGCCCATTGTGCTCATAAAACTGTTTATATTTATCTGGGTTGAAATATTTACCGAAAAATCTCTTATATGGCCTATAAATATCAAATGGCGAAACTGAGTATGTGAATAGTATAGAACTAAATGGTATATTATTCATTTCCATGCAGGAAATATTACTTTTTTAATTTAAATACGTGTGTTTCGAAATAAACGAATCACAAATGAAATATAATTAGATTTACTGATTAGTTACTGACTACCGGCTTTTTATAAAATTTGTGTTGGTTGAAATGTAATTAAGTGAGCGTAAAGTCAAATGTAATTAATATAATGTTAAAAAAAGTTAATAAAAAATATTGTTAACAGCTCAATAAGTAATTGGGAAAACGAATGTAGATGTATTTGATATGTTTTTTATTAACATTGGGTATAAATTATTCTGATATATAAAATTTGAGATGTTTTGTATTAAAATATATTTGAATAGATGTTTTAGAAAACATTTGAAACATAAATAAAATATGATTTAAAAACAGTAAAGATCAAACAAGAATGAATGAAAGTAGTATTGTGATTCTGTCGAGCTTATTTGTTTTCTTATTAATCATTAAAGGCATTTTACTTATATTTAATTTGAAAAGCATGACCAAATATGATGAATATAAATTGGTAGTTATTGGCTCTCTGATGTTTATGTACGTATCCTGGCTTGTAATTTACATGGCAAATGTGAATCCGTTCATACAACCGATATTTAAATGAACCAAGATGTTATTCTTTATACAGTTGTGAATATTTACGATAAATAATTCTGTACGTTATAAAAGAGATTATATTGTAACAAAATATTATAGAAAAATAGTCATTTGGCTAGATAGAGTAGAAACATGCCGGCTTTCTGGGATATCCGTGAAAGGGTTTTCTGTTGTGTAAACAGAGAGAATTTATGACAATTTTAAGATATTAATTAAACAGTGAGTATTCTAAAATAAAAAAATAAATTATTAATTAATTAAACTGCGAGTAATTTACAATCACTGTTTCATAAAAACATGCATTTTCTGAAATCCAGAATTCAGTCTGATTTAGTAGACTTAGCTTACTAAAAATGAAACAAATAATAATAAAAGAAATAATAGCTGACTATAAACAGTTAAATGCTATAAAAATTTGGTAGATGCCATAACTATGGTGTTTATAGTTAGTTTTTTTCCAGAAAATCTCAAATGTTAAAATTGAAATTTATTTATTCATTGATAATATTGTCAATAAACTTATAAATAAATAAATAAATAATATTACAAAATGTTTTTGATAGAGTTTAATGTTCTAGTATAATATTTGTAATTCAATGACTTTGAATATTTTAAATATTAAACCAGAACATGACTATTAAAGTAGGTGAATTAGAATCGCGCTTTTAAAAACATATATTGGAACCATTATAGCATGTTTCCAATGATCAGCAAAAGTATCAGTTTTGATAAATTTATTTTATTGATACTCCGGACGTTAATTTCAACAAGAATTAGGTTAAGCCAACAATCTTTATAAAATAATTTCAAGTTATTTTTGACTATTTTTGCTACTGGTTTTTATTGTAAACTCTTTAATTTTTCAATAAAATTGTTATAAATTTAAATACTTTTTAAAAAGATCAGCCGGTAAATGAATTGCTAAAATATGTTTAAATATATTTCTATTTAATGAGTTTATTTAAAGATATTTTAGCGTAAATAACGGTTTTTTTAAAATTGTCGAATAAAATGGACTTCTTACGCGGGATCACTTTCCAATGTTAGTACTCTGGAGATCACACTATCACAGAAAAGATCTTTTAAATACTTAATGTGCTTCGAAATGATGCTGAAATATATTTCCAAATTAACTCATTGAATAGAAATATTTTTGAAATTAACTTATTAACTTATTAAATTGGAAATATTTTCAACAAATTAAAAAACAACAAAATACTGGCATTTTGAAAGAAATTTGAATACCGAAAATATACGTAAATGGTGAAAATGATTTATGAATGCTATTTTGATGATAATTTATACGCTTGTTGCTAGGTTTAGTAGGCTGAACCTTATGCCAGAAGAATAAAATGAATCAGGCTGCAAATAACTGTAAAATTTTGCGATTATACGATTGGAGGATACGATGTGTTGATTTTAAAACACGAGAGTGATTTAAGTGTTTTACGTTTGTGTTTCAGACGAATTTACGTTTGTGTTTCAGACGAATTTGCGATGAACTGAGGAATTACGATGTTTTCGAATACTCCTTGGTATTAACACGGGCATTTTTGATCGAAGAGATTTCGAAAAGAAATGATGAAAAAGATTGTTGTAAACAGATCGAAAAATTGTGATTAAATTCGAAGTATTTGCGATGAAGTGAAACCTATGCGGAAACGGAGTTTCAGAAACAGAATATAATTTGCGAAGAAATCTGTAAAACAATGCGAAGTAACTATTTTCAGATATTTTATGCGATTGCGATAATAAAAGTGATGGCAAAAAGTAGCAGTTGCTGCAAGGGGGTGCAGCCTGCAAGCAGCGGAAGCAGTTATGGGGACCTCGGGGAAGAAGAAAAGACGTCGACGATGAAGACGTCGACGAAAGAGGAATGTGTGCCGTGCTATGAAGAGAGTGTGGTGCCAGTGAAGTGCCCGTGCGAGATGAATGCGTGCAGTGCGAATTCAGAAACTGACGAGGGAACCACATGTGTATCTCCGCAAGAAGCGATGTGCAAAAGACAGAAGAATGCATGTGAACGAACAATTACCACTAATAATAAACAGAATCCAGTAGGCGGGTGCGCCAGCAGTTGTGGATGTTGACTTTAATCCAAATGATTGAAGTAGTCGTAACACCATTAAGTACTGCGTAGTTAATTAAAGGGTTGTCATAATTCAAATTACTTTTTAAATTTATTATCTTTGCTTGTAGTGTTATAACGATGGACCGCTGTTAATGAAGGATTTCCCAATAAACCGAACTAAAGTAGTCGTAATCCGATGTGTTTGTTTAGTTTAGCAGTGAAGCCTGTGAAGGAAGGTTCAATAAATATAAGGAAATATTAATCAAGCAAATAGTAGGTATTTTGATTACCGATTTAAATTAGCCAGTTGTATGATCCATATAAATAATTTTTGATTTCAACGAGCGACAATGAATTGATAGGTTTAATCAGACAATATTTTCTATATCTTTATACACTTATATACTTATATACTTATATACTTATATCCGTATATCCTTATATAATTATATACTTATATACTTATATAGTTATATCTTTATACACTTATATAGTTATATAGTTATATACTTATATAGTTATATACTTATATACTTATATCCGTATATCCGTATATCTTTATATAGTTATATACTTATATGTTTGTTTCTTTTTTATACTAAGAATAAACTCTGAATGGGACTTGTGAAAATTTCCATACTTTTTTTGTGCTGGAAATATCCCATGGAAAATTCAGATACGCTGGAACAATTCAATGAGTTTTTGCGCGTGAAGAATCTGAACAACGGCATACCAGAAACCGGTAAAATACAGAGTCGACAAAGAGTGGTGTTCGACATCAACGAAATCAGACAGTTCAACCGTGCTCTGAGCCGCAGTATTCTCGAAAAGCCCCTCGAGTGTGTCCCGTATTTCGAAGAGGCAGTGGGGCAACATGTCGGTTTCCAGGGTGCCTTCGGAAGAAACACGCACACACCACGTACCATTCGCTCAACAGCGATCTCCACGATGGTCTGTTTGGAGGGAATTGTGACGAGTGTCTCGGCAGTACGACCGAAGCTGTTGAACAGTGTGCACTACTGTCCGGCACTGGGTGTGTATTACGAGAAGCAATACCGCGACAACACGATGATATCCTGCCTGCCACCCACGAACAGCGTGTATCCGACACGCAACGCGGACGGACAGATGCTGCGACCGGAGTACGGAATGAGCGAGTACGAGGACTTCCAGATAATCAGTCTGCAGGAGATGCCCGAGAACAGCCCGGCAGGCGTGTTGCCGCGGGACGTGACGGCCGTCTTATCGGATGACCTGGTGGATTCAGTGAAGCCCGGCGACCGTGTGCGTGTCTACGGCGTGTACAAGAGTTTTGCCGGGGGCAGCTTTCCTGTCAGTTTCAAGGTAATGCTGATTGTCAACAACGTGCGGCATGTCAAGAGGAACGGAAGCGACATGGGACGCGAGGCGTCTGTCGATGGGGTCGCGGACAACGGCGGGCCGAATGGCGGGCCCGGGGATCTGCTCGAAGGCGCCGCCATGGACTGCTCGTCGATCCAACTCGTTGCGCAAAGTGCCATGCGTTTCCGGGCGATCGCGCCGACGATCTACGGGCATGACAATATCAAAAAGGCGCTGGCTCTGATGATGGTCGGCGGAAACGAAAAAATAATGCAGAACGGGGGACGCATCCGGGGCGACATCAATATGTTGCTCGTCGGGGACCCGTCGACTGCGAAGTCGCAGCTGCTGCGCTACGTCGTGAACGCGATGCCGTTGACTGTGGCGACGACGGGCCGTGGATCGAGCGGCGTGGGACTGACTGCCGCGGTCGTCGTCGACAAAGACACCGGCGAGAAGCGGCTGGAGGCGGGCGCAATGGTCATTGCTGACCAGGGGATCGTGTGCATCGACGAGTTCGACAAAATGAACGAGGCGGACCGCGTCGCCATCCACGAGGCCATGGAACAGCAGACGGTGACAATCGCGAAGGCGGGCATCCACACCACACTCAACGCGCGGTGCACCGTCCTCGCTGCCGCCAATCCCGTCTGTGGCAGCTACAACGAGCGGGTGGGGGTGCAGGAAAACGTCGGACTGCCCGAGTCCCTGCTCACGCGGTTCGATCTCGTGTTCGTCACACGCGACCGGGCCGGGGTCGAGGAGGACACGCGCATCAGCGGCCATGTGCTGAAGATGCGCAGCGTCGACGACGACGCGGACAACGTGATTTCGCAGCCGCTGTTCCGACGGTACATCGCGTATGCCAGGCGACTGCGGCCGGTGCTTACGCGCGATGCTGCTGCGATGATTGTCAGCCGGTACACGGCCATGCGACAGAAGAAAAACCGGAAGGACGCGGTCGTCGGCATCACCCCGCGTTTTCTGGAAACGATGGTGCGGCTGAGCACCGCGCACGCGAAACTGCGGCTCAGTGAGATTGTCGAGCCACGGGACGTCGAGGAGACGCTGTGCCTGCTCGAAACGAATGTGCGGCAACGCGGGAAGACGGGTCCCAAGAAACAGAAAGTCAACGAGCGCGCTGTTTCGGTGGCGCAGGAGTTCCGGGCCTCGACACGCGACGAGGTGCTTGCCGAGCTGTGGAAATGGAAGGAAGAACACGGCGACAGGGCGTTCATCGAAGTTTCAGACTTGGCCGGGACGTTGGGATTTGAAATCGCGGTTGTGGACGAGATCGTCCAGGAACTGTCGGCCCAGGATCTGCTTATGTACGACAACGGCCGTGTATACTTTTTGGAGTGAGTCGTGGAAAAGATACGGCGTCGGTAATTGATAGCGGTTCAAAAGCATGGGCCCAAACACGGCAATTATTACAAATCGTATCCATGAATTGGCACAGTGGTAATCAATCAGCAAAACTGCTACGGGTGGCAATTCATGGATACGGAATAATATAACTAGATTTTTACACCCCATCATGAATAAACTTTTCAACATCGAACAGGAGGATATTGCTTTGCTTGTTCGCCAGACAATCCCCATCGGCGAGTCGGAAGTGCTGGACGCACTGAGGGTCGCCATCAATGGCGTGCCGTCCATTTCGCGAAACGTTTCCATGTACATCGATCAGATCTGTGTTCTCCAGCCGGCCTTCAGGGAGCCGGTACTCTCAATGATACTCGACAGGGCGGGCGATCACATAGAGCTTATGAGCAGACGCATCTACGGCGAACGTCTCGGCATCGACGGGGAGCCGCGCTTCGTCGAGTGCCTGTCTCAAACGTTTTCCCGGGAGGCGGCAGGACAGGATAAACCCGGCAGAGACGACAATCCCGCCGGCATGGAATTACCGCAAATACCAGAAATATTCGCACCGCTCGCCGCAAACAACCACTTCTTCGAGGTGTTTTGCTGCTACGCAATCGTCCAAAAATTCAGCTTCAGCAAAAAGGAGTGTCGTTATCGCCTCAGCGCTTATGACGAGGAACACATCGTCGAGGCATTGCTCATCGAGGAGAACACCTGCGATCTTGCAATGGCCATCGAGCTGTGCAAATTCGAAAGGTTTTTCACCGTTCTCTCCAACAACCTGTCGCGCTTTCGCAGGCGGCGTGAAATTCTCGCGCTTCTATTCACCGTTTATTACCGCGACCAGTATCTCCTGGGCACCATCTACCCCGCCGCCAAGGACTGCTTCCAGCTGTTCAGAGACCGTCGCGAGACCATGGTCGACTTACTCGCGGCGGGCGATGTGGTCGATTATATATATCGATTCGGGTCGCCCGCGGATCTCGGCAGTTTTATCGGCAGTGATCTGCGGGAAGAACACCTGCCGGCGGTTTCTTTCAAGGATTTCAGGTCGATGGACACCGCAAAGACAACAGATTTCTTCAACGCCTTTCTGCTTCTCACCTCCGCTTCTCCCACACATTTTCTGAGCTATTTGGAATTCTACAGGGATCGTTTCATCGACTTGCCGGAGGACGCACAGCGCGAGTTTATTCAGTTGTTCGACGAGTTTTATCGCAACCACAAGGCCACCTCCGCAATACTAAAAGACAAGCTGATCAAATTTGGGATTATTAAAGCCCAATGGTAAATAAATTACATTCTCATATTCGATTCCCCGCTGCTGCCCGCATCCCTCACACCTGTTTGCATAAAAAAAATTTATTTATGTCTGTTGCATAAACAAAAATAAGCATAAAATATCACGATGAATACTCGTCCTAGCAATAGTTCTGTACCCACCAAGTACCCCCGGTTTACAGCATCGATGTATCTCGTTGTCAGACTGGAACTCAATTTTAATACGAACTATTTATTTATTTTAAAGGCGTAAACTTAGAGCTGGAACCAGCACCCAATCCAGGCTTCTTATGCCTGCAAATGACACGCGTATGCACAAAATCCTTCAATCGCATCCCAATCATCTCAGGCCTGATTTCTATGGGGAAAAACCCGTTTCCGCAATGCGGCGCAATCGTGCATCCCACCATGCATGGAAAAATCACCATCGACCGCTCAAACGTCTTGATAGGCACTTTCTGCAATTCAGAATCGCTGTTCGCCCTCTCGACCTCCTTGAGCAACGCATCCTCGTATTTGTTGATGCCCCTCTTGATGTGCCGCCGCAGACTGCTTGGCAATAACTCGCTGAACTCGGATAACGGCATCTTCAACAAGCATTCCATGCTTTTGCCTCTGTAGGTGAACTCTCTGAAGATTCTTCTTTTCTGTGCGGAATCCATTGGGGGTAATTTTTGTGAAAAATTTAATTCCAAAAAATACCGCATTTTTGGAATTACTTCAAAATTTTATTAAAAACCATCGGAGACACATTCAATATCTATAGAAGCGTGTTCTATTCAACAATCAAATACACTAGTGTTGTTTGAAGCCTGTTCTCTTAAACTTATTTTGACATCCATTTCATATTTCATATTTCATATTTTATAAATTATAATCATAAATGTATTGAAATGGATGCCATAGCGACTAAAAGGAAGGTTTGGCTACTAAATCTACACATTTATGATTTCCATAAGGCTTGGCTTAGTATGCTGAATAGTTATGAAAAAATCAGTTGAATAATAAACTAATAAAAATATAAGCTATAACTAATTATATGAATGTTTATTACAATGGCGTATACATTATTGTTATAGAAACTTTAAATTTCACGCCATACTATTTATTAGCTTTGAAATATACAATCGTGTCATTTCGACAATTAAAAACTAGCTACTTTAAAAATTTATTTCTTTTCCTTCAATTCCGCATACTTTCCCAATGTTTTATTATAAATATCTTTTTTCTTTTCAAGAGCTGCTTTACGATTTTCATCAATGGTTAACTCTTTGATCTCTAAATTCGAAGGATGTAGAGGATACAACACCGTTCCTCCGTTCATTTTTGTCTTCGTGCATCCTTCAACAGTCACCTTGAAATTACTTCTGTTCACAGACTCCACCTTGCCTTCCTTTCCTTTGAATGACCCTGTTTTCACAACAACCGTGTCGTTCGAGTGAATAGGAAAAGACTTGAAACCCCATGTCTTCCTCAGCTCCTTCGATAATTTGCTGGACATAATGAGACGTCTCTGCGCAACATTGCTTGTGTACAGAGCTTTTCTCTGTTTTCTTCTTGATTTCGACATAATGCTTAATATTCCCATTAGGGATAAAATTTTTTTTATTTTTTGAGAATTATTTACTAAATAATTTACTACAATGCCGTTTATTATTACATAACAATACAACTACATGCATACATATCACGTTATATATCATATTTATACCCCCGCTGTTAATCAGCATTCACATTTAGTGTTTTACAGTAATTGGATGCTGAAATAGAAAAACTATTTTTTATAATCAACATCAAGTGCTATGATGGCCCCGAGCAAGCTGAATATTTTTAGTGGCTGCAGCCCCGCAACACCAACTCAGAAAACCCGCACGGAAAGTGCTCTGCGTACCCAACCACCGACAAAGCAAAAAATTATTTGTTAAAATCTGTTGCAAATTAGAAAAAAATATATTTTACTGTATTTCGATGTTGCAATGAGTTTTACATTCACAAAAAAGATCTTGTTCGAAATAACTGACTAGAATATGCTTATTGAACACAATATGTCGTAGGTTTACTATGCCAACCCTTCCTTTAAGTCGCTCCAGACTTCATGAAATTTGAAAAACAGGTTTAAAACATCGAATTTCTGATTTCAAATTATTTTTTAAAAAACAGGATTTCAGAAAAATTTAATTTGAAAAACAGGTTTTAAAACAACTCAACACCTTGGATTTATAAAATAATTGATCTCGTGATTTCAGAGATTTATCAATCATATTTTTCAAACTAGTTGTGTGATTCGACTAAATTATTTTTATGACGCAAATTAGATTTTTAGTTGTAAATTTCATCATGAAAAATTTTCAAATTCGTTTTAAATGTGTTTATTGACAAAATTATCTCAGAAATATACTTTGTAATGTTTATTAGCATTAAAATAATTGTTTGTTGCCTGATTCATTATAATTCTTTTCTGACATATGGTTTTTATTTAAAAATTTTTAAATCTCATTTAAAGAAAGGTTAGCCCACCAAACCTACTAACAAGAGTATAAATTATTATCATATATAACATATTATATTTTCGACTGTGCTATATTATTTATATGTTTTCAATTAATCATCGCGCATTGATTTTAAATTTGATTACAAAAAATATTTTTTTGACTAGATTTTTACTCATGTAAAGAGCTATATTTAATTAGAAAACAACTTGTAAAGAGTATATTTAATTAAAAGACAACATGTAAAGAGTATATTTAATTAAAAGACAATTTGTGAAAAACTATATTTAATTAAAAACCAATCGTATACAACTCAAAATAAATACTTTTTATTCAAAAGCAACAGTTCTAAAGAAATAACTTCTCCATTTACAAAAATATAACAATTTTATTTGATAACTACTTCAATTAGCAAAATACAATTCTTTGTTTCATTTCAATTACATTTTTTACACAAATATTTAATAACTTATAACCCCTTATATGAAGCAAGGGCGTAGTGTTTTTGTTGGGAATATAGATTTTGATGTGCCAGAAGAATCAGTGATCCAGGAACTCAGTGCCGTCGGAAAAGTGCTTAATTTCAGAATGGTATATGACAAACAGACTAAAAAATCAAAGGGATATGGGTTTTGCGAGTTTGAGAATCCCTTGATTGCAGAAACCGCTATGAAAACTCTCAAAATAAGTTTCAATGGACGACCCGTCAAAATAAATTACGCTGAGAATGATCTGCCGACAAAAGCGCCAGAAACAAGCACGAGGCCACAGCAGATAAAAACCATCGTTGAGGTCCTGGACACAATGGAAAATGACAGTCTGAAGGAAGTCATATTTTATTTTAAAAAAATGGCGATCGAGCGCCCGTCTCAGCTGAAGGAATTGATGGACAGCAATCCTCAGCTGGCTATAGCCTTAATTACTATGTTGGTGCAATTGGAACTCGTCAGTGTGGAGGTAGTGAGTAAAATAGTCGAAAAATCATTTGATGTCAATAAAATGAAACAGCAGATATCTAGCCGGATTGCTTCTATGAAAGAGGATGATATTTCTGATCTCCCAGAAGATGTAAAAAATAGAATTATAAAGCTGAAGTATTTGATCAATAAAAAAAACAAAGAGAGTAAGAGTAAAATAATTGATATCTTTTTAGTGAGTCATTAACTCAATTAGAAATTTAATATATGTTAGTTTAATTAGTTGATTGATTAATTAGTAGTTAGTTAGTTAGTTTATATATATCAGTTAGTTAGTTTATATATCAGTTAGTTAGTTAGTTTATGAATGTTTTTTGTAGATGATTTTTAATAATTATTTAAATAGTTTTGTTTTATATTTTTAGTTATTTTAATTGTAAACTTAAGGCTATTTATTTAACTTAATAACAACGATGGCTATTTTTGCAATAAATTTTTGTTTTATAATTAATGATTGTAGTACTATGAATAACTTGTGTCGTGTACAATTTTAAAAAAATTTACGTCTGTTAAATTCATATTATGTCACCTGGAGGCCCAGGTGGTATGATAATAGGAGATTTTTAGTGGGTGCGAGTTTCATAGCAAATGGTCTGCGTAGGGATTTTATCATCCAATGGTGCAAAAAAAGTTCATACGCAAAACTAAAAAGAAATATAAATATTATTTTGATCATTATATATTCACAATGGAAAAATTAGGATATTTTAATACTACAATGTATAACATTTTCAATAAATCATTTATTAAAAGCCTTTATTTTTAATTATTCGTTCTAAACTGATCTATTTTCTGAATCCTGGGAAAAATCAAAAGTCATATTTAATACAACGTAAATTAATTTACAGTTTAAAAATATGTTATATATAATAATGATTTATACCCGGATTGTCAATAAACATTCAACAAGTATATTTCTAGACATTTTAAACTATTTTTTTACAGTAATATAATTGACTTCAAACAATGTAATAACATTCGAATGACAAATATAAAAAATATTGTTGATTATTCCCAAACATTTAAAACCGTACACTTTTATCTTTGAAAACGGAAATCTATCGTACAATACCAGTCCCTTTTTTAAAATTCTCAAACTGTTGTTATAATCAGATCCATAAATCACAAAATTACCATTCCAAATCAAATCAGTCGGTGGCTTTTTCAAATTATTTATTTCTTTAATAAAACTCATATCATTTTTTTTGAGCACAGTCAGACCACTTTCCCGTCCAATGAAATAATACAAATCGTTGCACCACAGTCGTTTAAATTCAAATTTATTTTCCAAAGAATATTTTCTCAAAAACACTAAATTCAATTCAAATTCTACCAAATCGCCGTTCTCACCTAGACACAATAACTTATCATCATTAACACACAAATCAATATATTTTGAATTAAAAACATTCAAAATATTAATACATGTGTCTAATCGGTACAAACTTTCTCCAATAATATACAAATTATCTTTATCAAGATGCATTTTTACTACATTTTTTATCTTTTTGTTTACATCAGATACTTTGCCATTATAATCAAGCATTTTTAAATATGATGACTTATTGCTGCCCAATAACACAAATTTATCAAAAATAACAATATCAGATATGTGAAAAAATTCTATTTTGTACGCATTAATTATTTTCCGATTTTGGATAAAATAAACAATATTGTAAGTATCAACAGCAACGGCTAGCTCATTTTTCGTTTTCAGTATTTTTATATTGTATTTTGTTGATACAACATTTTTTGTTAATTTAAATTTTATTTTATCCATGCTTTTCTTCACAAGAGTCGCAGGCGGTTTTGTCGTGAGCCAAGATGCTGTGCTTAATAATTCGCCGTCGCTGAGGCAACCGTCCTCGGAGTCTTCCCACACAGCACTGGATTCTTCGGAATTACTGAAAAATTTTTCATCTCCAAAATAATCTTTTTCGTCTGCGCTGTCGGATTCAGAAATTTCGTTTTCTGGCGTATCTTCGTAAATATAAGAGCAAGATGAGTCGTCTGCCGCGAACGTTTCGGACAAATTTTCAATTTCCTGGGATTTTAATAAATTATTATGATTTTTTGATGTGCTTTTTTGTTCAATTTCATTTGTATCATTGTACATAGATCGGCAAATAATTTATCAAAAATTTTATTGAAAAATTATTGTAAATGCAATGTTCCCTGATAACTAAATGCCAATGCTATCGATTTGCAGAACAATCTTATATAATAATTGAACGCCAATTCTATCAACTCGTAAACAATCTTCTATAATAATTAAAAGCTATCAATGCCATAAACTCTCAGAAAATGCAAATATATTTAAATACATTAAATATCATTCTGTTTTTCAATGCCAGGAGCTTTAAAATACACACTATGATAGAATTGTGTTAAATATCCTTCAATTTATATATTTAGATTAAATTATAGTTACTTTTTTAATTTTGTTCCCATTTATATGTTTTCAGCCACATATCGTTTTTATTTATTATAAATTACTGAGTCATTTATGAGTTACACTGGGTTAGCAATTAACATGTCATAACAGTGTGCCTATGGTTATGTATTCAATGATCGCATCCCAATATACGGATAAATATTTACAACAAACTAATTATTTCCAATCATCTAAGTGTTATTTAAAACATCACTGTAAACATATTCAATTGTTTTCTCAAATATTAAATTGCAGAAATATCCCCCAATGGCTATTAAATTTTGTAGAGAATGTAGTAACTTGTTGAATCTCAAAATGGAGGGGGATATGATACAATATTTATGTAATAAGTGCGAAACAACAGCATATATTGATTCACCTGTGATATATACGAACAGCTTCAGAAACAACCACTGCTCAGATTTGAATCATAAAAAAAACATGTTGCTTGATCCTACACTTCCACGCCTTAAAAAAAATGTGGCAAATGTTCTAATGACATATGTTTCAGCTACATGGAAAAGAGCGAGAAGAAAGCATTAAATAGCTATTACGTCTGTACAAAATGTCTTTACGAATGGACTGATTGAGATTTTGAGTATCCGGTGTTTTATGACTCAATACAAATTAATTTATGTTATATCTGGTAATTTTTATATTTCTTAATGTTAAAAAACGTTAAAATATGATATTCATTCTCTTTTAATGTTAATAACTTCACATTTTCTGGTTTTCAAAAAATAAAATCAAAAGTTTACATTTAAAACATAACAAGGATGCCAAAAAAGGGTATTTATTCGATATTTAACACAATTTTTGTTTACAATAATTTAAAACGTATATTTAGAGTGGGATAATATGCATCAATCTGTGAAAATTATGTGTTTTTTCTTCAGAATTTTAATATTTTTTTCTCACAGAAGTCGATAAATAATTTTTTGATTTTATCTTTTTTCGCAATTGGCATGTTTTTATTAGCAGAGTATTCTATGAATTTAAATTCTACAAACTCAACAGGATATATTTTGAGAAAGTCCATTGTATTAATATAAATTTCGTTGGGATCGATTGAAGTGCTCGATAGTAAATCTATAGAAATATTATCTATAGAATCTATAGAACTGTTATCTATTAAATCCATAGAACTGTTATCTATTAAATCCATAGAACTGTTATCTATTAAATCCATAGAACTGTTATCTATTGAATTATTGCCCAATGAATCTATATTAAAACGATCTATAAGATTATTAGTTATATATTCTTTTGAATCAACACATTTTTCATAATTTCTAAAGTATTTTAGTTTTGAAAAAACATTTTCAATACAATCTACAAAATGTACGTAATTATTGTTAAGTGATCCTAAACAATCAGAATTACTAGTTAAATAAGTAATATTATTATCCAATAAATTCTCGCAGATGACACGCATCACTAAATCTACACAATCACTAATGAATTTATAATTAACCAATTTAAGTAGATTTGAAAAACTATTGATCCTTTTAAAATCATTAATAATTTGATGATTGCAAACCTCAAGTAAACTTATAGAATGATCGTTTTTTTTAAAATATTGAAAATCATATTATTAATCAACTTTTTGAAATTCTTTTTAAAAACAATTACAAATTCATTTGTATTAATAATTCTTTTTTCTAACATCTCCGGAAAATTAATAAATCTTCTCAATTTCATATAATCGTCACTATTATTTGAATATATGTAATTATATATTTTTAACATACTTAATACTCTTTTTTTAAATCTATCACAATATCCCATATTAAATTATCATCTATTGAATCTAAAGAATTATCTGGATTATAATTTGATAATTTTACAAAATTGCCGTCGTTTTTGTGTTCTGCAGAATTAATCATTTTTAAATTTATTGGTTCTGGCAAAATACTACTTTTTCTAACATAACTCATGTTATAATCTAAAAAAATTTCATTATTAATTATGCTTTGATCTATGAAATCTAATAGTTTGCCATTAATCATTCTAAAATCTGCCCCTTCGTTTAATCTATGATCCTTTAAATTTTCATTCGTTTTAAAATCTAAATTAGTCAATTTATAATCCAATATCTCAAATCTACTTTTATGATCTATTTCAAATTTATTAATTTTGTTCTCTTTTTGGCATATGTTAACATTCGTTTCATAATCAATATCAAAATCATGGTTTTTACCTTCCTCAGTAAATATATTTAATACTATTTTAGTTTTGAAATAAAATAACTTTTTTATCAATTTGTTTTTCGTCACTTCTGCAAATTTATTCAATTCGCATATTGCTAATTTATTGCGAGTTAAATACAATTCATGAACAATATTGCTTTCTTCGTCTTCATTTATGCTATCATCTTTAAACAAGCTGTCAATATCATTTTCTTCTTGCCTTATGCTATCATCTTTAAACAAGCTGTCAATATCATTTTCTTCAAAACTTTTTTTATTGACATCTCTTTTTTCCTCATTTTTGTCACCAATTACCATGTAGTAATTATCATGTACAAAAAATAAATTCTTTAATTTTATACATTTGAAAAATTTAATACTTTCGTACTTTATTCTTTTTTGTTTTTCATTTCCAACTATGTTTCCAATAATATCCTCTTTATTATTCATTTCTAACAAATACTTTTCTATATTACTTAACTGTGATGGTGTGACTGTCAATTCTTCAAATAAGTTACTTTTTAATCGTTTTACAACAGTGTCTTTTGCAAAAATGTTGCATTTATGTGTTAAATCATTTTTTTTAATAAACCGTTTGTCTACTTTATGAATATTTGTCTCAACATTCACATCATTACTGCATTTTTTTCTACACATTTAATTTTTTCTAGACATTTAATTTTTTCTACACATTTATTTTCTTCTACGCATTTATTTTCTTCTACGCATTTATTTTCCTTTTCATCACTAAACAACATTTCTTCATCTAATATTTGTGTTAAATTAATAGTTTGATCGTTCTCGTCGTCTCTTATCCAAAAATCATAATCTTCAATAAATTTGTCTTGCAAATATCTAATTTCTTTTTTATTAACAAATCCTTCAATATCACTAAAATTGATCCCACGTATTTCCCTGTTTCGATTTTTACTCACTCCACTTTTAATTTGTTTAATATCGCTAAATTTTATTTCACATGTCTCCTTTTTTTGATTTTTATTCACCCTGCTTTTCATTTCTTCATTGATGCTTTTCGTCTCAAAACTCAAAAATATCTCACCCAAATATATAAATTCATTCACATTTATTTCGTATCGCCGCTCTTTTCCTACAGATAACTCATATTGTGTCAAAATCAAGCAAGATCCTTTCAAATTTACGCTTTCAAGAGCAAAATATTCTCTAAATTTTTTGAAACATTCGCAAGAAATGTTCATCTTTATAAAATAATGTCCATCGCTGATAAAATAACTAAAATTATTTATCACGTCTTGAATATAGCAATACTCAGGATTTAAGCTACTTCCGTCTTTAATTATAAACTCTTTGATCCAGCTTGTTTTTTTCTAAAAAACATAAATAAGGAATATTTTTATTCCAACCAAAAGTTTGTTATAAATTTCTGATGGGATTAATTATTTATAATTTATTTTGGTTTTTGTGAATTCGTTGTTTGCATCTATTAGTGTGGTAAATTATAACGAGTTTGCTACGTTTTATTTAAAAACAATTATTGTTTCTTACAAATAAATTATTTACGAAAATTAATACCATTTTAAATATACAGATTTTAACCCGTTAGAATCATATCGCTTAAATGGATTATGACTATTTGATCATATCTTAGTCATTTTCTCATAAATGCTCGTGATTATGGCACGATTGTTACTTTGCATCCTGTCTCACACTGGATTGCATTAGCAAGCATTCATATTTCCTCCAATTTTTGATTTCACTGTCGTGAGTCGTTCCTACCTCAATAATATATATATCCTTTTACTTCATGTCTCTTATATAGATGTCTGGCTTGCAGGCATCAATCTTTCTATCTGTGAACACGTTAAATATAATTCATTTATTGTTTTTAAAGATGCGACGAGGAACCTGGCAGCAATTAACCTGGCATCAGCTCGATATTCTGAACAACAATCAAAAATGAATATTAAACTTTAATAAATTAATTTATTGATTTTTAAATACGTTAAAATATAATTAGAAAATTTTACCGTTTTTCTATAATTCCTACGTGTAACAATCTATCAATATATTTTTTAAAAAATTTAATTCATAATCTAATAATCAAAACTTATTTAAATATAATCAATTCGAAGTGTATAATCCAGAAAATATGTGTTTACCCCAAATAATGATTTTTGAATACTTCCAGTAATTTAAGAATATTAAATTTAATTGTTTGATAAAATCAAGCTTTTAATCACTACTTTGTCTTGAATAAAAGCTTTAAGCATTATTTTACTAAAGTCTTCAATATAAAATGACACGTTGATCAAATTATTGCTTGTGAACATATCATCTAAACGTATTATTTCTTTTTTCTGTCGTACAACAATACTTTCTCTACTGGATTGGAATAATTTAACAATATCTTGTTTCCCTCTACAAAATATCTAATAAAAAGTCCATTAAGCAACTCCATTATTTTTTCTTTCATAACTAAATTAAACAACAAAACACCGCTTCTTAGTCGATCAATTATTACTGGAGATAGCTTTTTTTCGATCGCACTACGATACCATTTAATAGCCAGCTCTCTATTTTTCTCCCGATTGCCGTTTGTCAACAATACATCTATCAGACCGTCCACCAAACATGCATCCTCTTTGTCAGGGTGTTTTGCAAAAAATACATCGATATGTTTCACAGCCATTGCTGTAATAAAGTCTTCGCCGTAAAAATTCACAGAAAACATATCGTAAATCATCAGAAAATACTCGATTTTGTCAATTTCCACTATTCTTCCAAACAGGGCACGTGCGTTGTGTTTTTTAACCAATATTTCATGTCTTAGATCTTTGTAAATGGTTGGATTTTCGACAAGCATCATCCACAAAAAATCTGGTTCAGCTTTACTGGCTATTTCCACAAGTATTTTTTTAGTGATCTCTTCAATAATCTTGATATTCTGTTTTTGTTTAATCAGTTGATGAATGATTTCCTCTTTCTGTTTATATATTTTTTTATAATTAGATTCGTCTATAATCTTCAGTAAGATATCAAGATTTAACATCATGTTTGTTCCGCATTTACTGAGTCGATCTACCACTAAATTGCTGAATATATTATATTCCATCGCAAAATTACATCCCAGATATTTTAAATTTGCGTTCTCAGAGTTTATAAGCTGAAATATAAAATATTCAGCTTTTTCAGAAAAATAACCGACTTCTATTAATAATTTACTTGTTTCGAGAGACAATGCAAGTTCTAAATGATTGTCCTCTAGGTTACTAGGACTCAAAATCAGCTTTCTCAAAAATTCAAAAAGTTTCTCGTTAATTCTCATTAATCCCTTTGAAACAAGAATTCTGTAGCACTCAATCAGCTTCAAAATTGTGTGTTTGGATTTCGTAAAATAAATCTGCTCATTCAAACACATCAAATCGTTGTTTGTGAGCTGATCATGATATTTCTTATCAGCCACTATTTGCAATTTTGCAAATAAATCGTCATTATTTTGCGAATACATCGAAAACAACAATTTATCGCTATATCTTGACTTTGCAATAATATATTGTTTGTATTCAGGAGATTCTTCTGTCACCTCATTTATTTTAAAAAGCAAATCACTAAAAGCCACGTTACTGTTAATATTTCCAATGAAAGAAAGCATCTGAGAACTAAGTACGCTGTTTTGCAAATCTTGCCAGATAGTATTGAGCAATAATAATCCTTTTTGTGGTGTTTTATAAAACAAAACACCCAAATAACCTGCTGTTTTAATATCGATGTCTTTAGACCCACACGCACGTATAAACTCCAATTCATTGACTGGAACACCACACAACTGTATGAAAAGCAATTTGGATATATCAGCTATTGTGTTACTGTTATATGCATATTCTTTAGAAGCAATACACATTTTTTCAGTTTCTAATTTTTTTAGTCTTTCGCTGGGTCCGAGATTTATTATTTCACAAATAAATGTGTTGAGTGTATTTGTATCGGCAAAAATCATAAAATTATTTTTGTTGACATATTTATTTAAGTGTATAGGCTGTTTCATTAAATGTTTTATGTTATGTCAGTTTGTATACAAATGAGTTTTATATGTCAGTTGAGATTAAATTTTAACTTTCTTTCAAGTCGCTGCATGATATTTATTGAATTTATAACTTTTAAATCATATTTTAACTCGCTGAATGTCATTATGGAACTTTGTAATTCTCAAATTTATATTTTTTAAATTGGATTTTAACTTTTTTAAATAAATATTTTCATGTCAGAAAATATTTTGTTAGAACAAGCTCACAACCAACTATGGTAATTGTCAAAACATAATTAAAAGATGAAAGTAAATCAATATAACTTATTGATAAAGTTAAATCATTTATTGAAAGTTGATAATATTTCAAATGTTAATATTTAAGTTAACCAGTTATATTTTCGCTAGAATTATATTCAATTATCTTTAAAAATATATTTAAAACAAAATGTAAATTAAAATAAATGGGATTTCAACTTGATTTTACATAAATTGTGAATGTTTATTAACATTCCGGTATAAATTATTGCCATATATAATATTTATTATTATTAATTTGTTAGTTTAATGGATCGCATCGTTATATTTTACTATTTATTGTTGGTTCCAAAGGTTTCAGACTGGGCTTACGTCCGCCTACCGTGATCAATATATCGTAAAATATTATTTGCGCGTGTAATTAATTTATTATATTCTTTTTCTACCGTACTCTCTCTATTTTCTACTTGGATAATTTTATATTTATAGTCAAATTTTTTATTTCCAGAAATTATATATGCAATTTCATTGTATAGTTCCCATACCTGTAACCTTAGTTGGTAACTAAACTTATCAAGAAACCTTGCCACTGGCATTTATTATTAATTGAAACGCTTATAAAATAGCCTGTTATTTATGTAAATATTAAAAAATAAATATATTTTAACAACTAAATGTGAATGTTTTAAATAAAATCATTTAACGACTAAATGGTATATTTTAAAAAAATCAAAAAAAATGTAGTCACAAAAAAAACAATCAGTTTAATGACTGTGACGGTCCCAAGAATAATGAACCGGGAACCGAGCGACGACCTGAGGTATATTGACTAGACTTTCGGTAGTAAATAATTATTTGGGTGTGAAATATATTTAATGTTGTTGTAATTCTTCATGTTGCTCGCTTTTCAGAGTTATTCACTAAGGGTTTTGCCCATCGAGAGTAACAGGGTAAATTTCATTTATACTAATATTTTCCAAAAAATTGCGATAAAAATTTTATTTTAGCAAATTCGAAATTAGTTTAATTTGATGTTCTTTTATATTATATCCGGATCTGCGTCCTCTTTTCTCTATCAAGTTTGTCGGGAAGTCTTGGGACTGACAATCAGCATTATGAAATATGTTTTTTTTTAATTTGATTGTTGTATTGTGACAATCAAATTAAAAAAAATGATTTCGTTACTAAATGTGTTTGTTAAATAAAAAATTTCAAAAAATATATTTATTGTAAAACTAATATATATACTTCATTGTTTCTTATAAAAATTGATTATAAATTTTTTTACAAATTATTTATTTGATTAATATTGCACATTACTTTCCTTAAAATTCAATTAGATCAAAATAGATATATATTCAAGCATTTACTACGCAATAAATTTCTTAAAACCTTTCGTATAAATTTAAAATGTTAATTGAATAACGCAATAATTATATCTAGAAAATTTAAAATATCAAATGTGAATAGTTATTAACATTAAGAATATAAATTATTATCATACATAGCATCCAATACATCTTTAAATGTATATATATAAGTTAATCGTTAAATTTATTTCCTTAATGTCAATAAACATTCACAATTAATAACAAATTATCAAATACAAGAACAAGATTTAGAATTTGTATTTTTTATAACACACAAATCAATTATTTAAAAAAATAAAAAAATGTGAATTAAATTTTTTCAAAAAAAAACTAGAAAAAAAGATTTGAATATTACAAATTCACATATATGGATGTTCATTAACATTGGGGTGTAAATCATTATCACATATAACTACATATACTTTTTTAAACATGGCAAAGCTGGACAACATAAAATATATTTGATAAATAATCATAATACGATTCAAATATATGTAATTGTTTGTATTTATTTGCAAATGTGTAAAACGAAGCGCATCAAGCTGTGAATGATTATTTTGAAAGAACAAAAAATATCTCCATTAATAAATCAATTTAATGATAGTAATTTATACCCAATGTTAATAAACATTCACATCTATTATAATGTGTGCTATCATGATGAGTCAAGGTCATTCTATTCAGTATTGGGATTCTGTATTTTTTTGGATGAAATTTTATTTTTTTAATTTCTTTCTATAAATTTTGGAATGAAGTAAGAAAGCTTTCTCAGCTTCAGGCCTGATCGTATCTAGTGATTTCAAGATATTTATGGAGATACTTTTATCTGATACTTTCAGTCTGAAATCTTACGTACGACAATCATTTATAATGTTTTTTTTTGTTTTAAATTTATTACACATTGGAAAACTTTATGATGAATATAAAAAAAATCAAGAGTAAATTAGTAAAACAATTAGAAAGAGTGCAAAAGTTTTTTAAAAATAAATAATTGTTAATGATTATTTTATGTCTTTAATTATAGTTTGAAAAATTTTTTAAATTTGCAGGAATTTATTATAATATTTAGAAATATTAGTAAAAAACTAGTTTATTGATTAAAATAATTAAAACTTCTTATTTTGAACCAACTAGTCGGTCCTCTACAGACTATTAGTTTATAAATATGCTTTAGAAACTAAAGTTATTGATAATTACTAATATTTTTTAGTAATCCTATTCTGCCACGTAGAATTTTTCTAAACTTATTACTAATTGTTGAACAAATTTTGATCAATCATTTCCCGTATGATAAAAAAATAAAATTAATTAATATTAATATTATATGAAATAAAATGATTTATTGAAAACAATTTGTAATTAATGGCCAAAACATACCGAATATTATTGATATTGACTCTCTAATTAAGTCTAGTTCAATTTATTTGCGATTGCTTGCTTCTTTTAATATGTGATTAAATTACTGATGCTAGAATTTTATATGTTGTCATAAATCATTATTTCTTAAATATAATTAAAATTTTTATTTTTCTCCTTTTTTTAATTTTTCTAAAAAGAAATAGTTTAATTACCCCTAATGAATACAAGTAAATTTATATTAACTATTGATATGCGATTCCTAAAGAGTTTCCTATTCTTAATGGTGATGACTATTATAGATTTCTTATCGATAGGATCATCTCTGTTCAAGATTGAGAATAAGCCAGAGATTGACACCAGATATTTTTCATCAGTGATATTCATTGTAACAGCATTTGTGGCACAAATCGTATATCCTACATTTTCTTCAATAACAACAGGAATAACTGCGAGCATTCTTTTTGAAGCAAGTACTATTACACAAAAGATAACGGCAAATGTTTATAAGTCGCTATCAGAAACTGATAGCGTAGTGAACCTTGCGGATTTATATTTAAATACCTATATTTGTGTTGCCATTGGAACGTTTTGCTTTGCTATGTGTTCGTTTTTGTGTTATTATTACAAATTAGGAAAATTATTCAAAAATATTCCGTTGTTGGCTGTTTTTACCGTCATGGCTACGCTTGGTATAGAATTGATTAAACAAGTATTTGATATGCCTATAATAAAGAATTGGGATTTCACTCTGAACTGGGCCTATAAAACATTAGTCGCAGGAATCGGTTTTCTTCTCTTCATTCTCGAAAGATATCTTCCAAACTTTAGTTTTCTTATTCCATGCGTTGTGGCTCTACTTCTTTTAGGATTTAATATATTTTTACGAATTTTCAACAAATACACGACTACGGAACTGGCGGAACTCGGATGGATTGCTTCTAAAACAGTCGGCAGTAATAAAAAAATATGGGATATTGTTACTTTATTCGATGGTGCTACTGTGAGCTGGAAGTCTATTGTCGGAAATCTGGGTAACATTTTCCAAATGATTTTTTTAAATTTGATTTACATTAACATTAATCTTTTACCGTATGCATACGTCGTGGGAAAATCAATTGATTTTAACAAAGAATGGTGCTGCCAAGCCATTGGTAATTTCTTTGCTACATTTACGGGATTTCCGAGTTACTTTGTCTCATCAACTTCTATTATGTTTTATAAGTCTGGTGCATATTCTAGATACACATCTCTTTTCGGGGCCTTTGCTCCTTTTATACTTGCGTTTGTTTTCCCGTATCTTGCTGATTACACGCCAAATCTTATCTCATATGTAATGCTTGTTTATCTAGGCATATATTTTCTTAACGCCTATTTTATTTCTTATATCGATATATTTTCTAATCAAGATCTTTTTATTCTTATTTGTGGAATTATTTCATCCTTATTCATTGGTTTTCAGGCAGGATTTGCCATTGTGATCGCCATTTCATCAATCATTATTTTACATCACTATGTTTCTGATTCTAACATGGTAAAATCTTATAATAATCAAACACGTGAAACACAATTTGTAGAACAAACTGATGATATAAGTTCAGTCATCATAGACGATACAGGCCTAATGAGACAGATTGGGGACAAATCTGCCGATCACAGCCAAGGTGAAAAAATTTCTGAGCTGAACAAAGATAAAGTTGCTGATAATACGCAGGACAATGAATGTTTAGAACACGTAAAGAACTCAATAATTGATTTTATAGAAGAGGCCACGTCTTTGGAACATACAAATATTGATACTACAGAAAAAGCACACTTGATAGAATTTAGATCTATTGAAATTGATTATATGCTGCATTTTTTGACACTCGATCGGTTCAAAAAAGATTTATTATTGTTGAAAGACAATTTTTTAATAAACTTCACAAAATGCTCTTATATTGATATTAATTCCAATTTGGTTTTAATAGAATCCGTAAAGCATTATAAAAACATCACATTCTTTGGAATACCCAACAATTTGTATTACAACGCATTTAAAAAAATGGAAAATGTTACATTGGTTTCATCTAATACAAAAACATGCGATTATTATTAGGGAATTATTAAAATAAATTAAAACTCGTAAAATATTTCAGATTTAATCATTAAATTAATTAACTTATTATATGATAATAATTTATACTTCTGTTGATAGGTTTAGTGGGCTAAACCTTCTTTTGAAATCGCTTTATGGAATTTCGAAGAATTATAAATTTGGAATTAGCAAATTTTTATTTTTAAATTAGATTTGAAAATTTTTAAATAAAAAACCATTATGTCATAAAAGAATTATAATGAATCAGGCTACAAACAACTACTATAATGTCAATACACATTCAATTTCTTGTATTTTTTGATAAATACTAGTTTTTTAACGTTTAAAACACTGTCAGGTTTTCAATTGATTTTTTAATTAAAACATAATTTCTGTTTGATTAAAAAATATAAAATTTATTTGACTAATTAGTAGTTTAAACAAAAACCATTTATTCAAACATAATTTTCAACTTTATAATTATATTTATACAAATTCAAATAGCTAAAAAAATTAAAAAACTTTTTATTTTATTTTGAATCAACTTATGGCACTTTAAGTAATTATACAAGTTCTAATCACTAAAAAATTCATATTATTTTATTTTCTTTTAAATCAATTTGTGAGACTTTAAATAATTTATTTTTGCCTTTTTCTTTCACACTGTCCATTTAAATAATTGTTCGAAATGCTTTTCCTTCAAAAATCCTTGTTTTAATAATTCATTGATCGGTTGTTTTCCTCGCATACTAAAAATTATTACATTCTTATATATAATACGGTAAATACCTATTTTTGTACTCTAACTCATTAAATAATGAATTTGAATAATCAAATGCTTTGTTCAAAGCCCGACCATCCTTATTTTTCATCGCCATAACCATCAGGTTTTCTACAGCTGATGTCCAATTTCTGGCAATGCATTTTTCGTATTCTTTTATTGCCCCATCAAAGTCCTCCAATAAATGTAGCAAATACCCTCTCGTTCCATGTAGCAAAATCTCTTCATTGCATTTTTCCATTGCCTTTTTTGCTTTTTCTATGTCATCCATAAATAAATAACAATACACGTTCAGTAAATTGTTTATTTTAAACTTGTGTAGCCATTCTAATGCCTCCTCATAGTTTTCATTGTAAATGAAACAGTAAACTGCGCTGGATATCACCTTTATGTCATGGCTGTTCAACACGTTCTTATTCTCTCCGTACAATGATGTTTTCAATTTGTTTTGCTTTAATATGCTCTCTATACAAAATGTGTAAAAATACTTGGCCTTGTTATAATTATTCATCTGTTGGTATTCGTACGCTAAGAAATACGCGGGAAAATACGACCCATCCATCATATCGTGTGCCTTCCACAACAAAGTCATTCCCTTTCCCGTTTCCAACAAAAAGACTTCTGCTATTCCCTTGCCCAGATATCCACATCCGAAATTCTTGTTGATTACAAGTGCCTTTTTGTAGCAGTTCCGCGCGTTGATATGCCGTTTTGTGGCCAAATAAAACAAACCCAGCGACGCATGAGAAAACTCGCTGTTGGGAAATTCATTGATCGCTTTGACTGAGAACCTGAACAAGTCGTTAATCAGGTTTTTATTGTACAAATAACTGCTTTGCAGATGAATAAATGAAGGCGAATAAAATATGTTTTGATCTTTTGAAGTGAATAATGACGTTACAAAATCATAGTAGTCAGTGCACGATGCAAGCATGTGTATTTCGTCTATGCTGCAAAGTGATTCGTTTATAAGAAAATACAACGGCTCTATGTTTCTAGGATCTGCTTGATAAGACTTAATAAAATATTTTTTTCTGATTGCGTCTTTTTTACTGAATCCGTTGTATAGATGAGTCAACGACTGTATGTTGAAAGAAAATGTATTCAATTTATGTTTGTCCTCCTGTAGAACAGAACGGCATGGTGCTGTTTCTTCAGGGTTTCCAGCTTTTATATAATAGAATAAAATTTCTTTATAAGAAAGCAAGTCTTTGTAATCTTCCAATATAATTTTTATTTTTTTGAGATGATTTAAATAGTAAAGAGATTTGATTATTATATACGCATTTCTTGGGTTTGTGATAGGAAGAGTTTGAGAAATAAGCAGTGCTGAATTGTAGAGTTCGTTATCCAAATGCGTCTGTGCGAATGCTAGCGTAGATAACATGGGTAGAAATTACTGAAACGATAAATAATTTGTAGAGTATTAATTAATCTGCAAATTATTTAAAAAATTACAGAAAAAATTAAATTTAAATAAGTATTCAATGAAAATGTTTAAATAAAGTTGCAAATAGTTTATTGATTATATTTAGTCCGTGAAAAATGAAAGTGTGAATATGCTTGTTCAAAAAAAAACTTAAATTTAAAAAATAAAACTAAAAAAAACAGGCTTTTGAGCACAATGGCTATGAAACGGGATTCCTTGATCTATAAATAATTCGGGGATTTTTAGTTAGTTTGTGTCTTATAATATTATATATCAAGCATTTGCCTAGTCGATAGTCTCTTTAAAAATTTTATCTATGTTGCAATCACATCATATTTGAGTGAAAATTTTTTAGACGGTTTAGTGAGTTTACAGAGCCTCTTGTGTCAGAATAGGATTACTGAAAAACATAGTCGGTGAATAAAATCTAGAAACTGAGTGTCAGAATAGAATTATTGAAAAATATAGTAGTTGAATAGGATTATTGAAAAAATATTACTATAAAATAATTTAGCTCTTTAGAGAAGGGCATGTATGTTTATTTTTAGCAATCAAAGCCTACTAAGGTATGATCATGATGGATCTTAGAATTTTAAATATGATTTTTCTATTTGGTCTTTTTATAGTATTTCCGGTGCGACAATGTATTTATAAAAAAATTGTTTTTGAAATGTAAATAATTGTAAATACAAAAAAAATCAAATTTTGTTGAATATATTAACATTTTTTACAAAAATAGTATATTTACAATTTGTTTATTCTCAATTTTATACGATGAGAGACTTAGCATCAGTGATACTCTCAATAACAACCAAAAATAAATATTAATCTTCAATAAATAATTTAGTTAAATATAAATAATTTATTGAAGATTAATAGTATTTAAACATATATAGTTTTAAGCTGCTATCAGTCATCTTTACGATACTTTATTTATAAATGCTTTCGCTTTTTTGTTTTCTTGTCATCAGGATAATCAAATAAAATATTTTAAAACAGTAATTTTTAAAAAAATAATATATTGTGATAAATATGATGCAAATAATGAAGTCATAAGAGCAGTAGTTGAGACAGATTTTTAGTTAATGCAAGTTCTACAGTATTGTTAAGTAGTACCTATCATATATCGGTCTGTATTGAAAGTCTAGGTAATTTTTTGATTAGATATGATTTTTTTTTGTTTTGTCAGATAAAATGCTTACGCAGAGCACTTCCCTAACGAGTATGTTAGATATATATGATAATGATTTATATTCTTAATGTTAATAAATAATGATTTATACGAAAGTTAATAAACATTCACATTTAAAAACTTAAACTAATTTATTTACAAAATAAAGTGACAAAATCTAAAAACATTTATTTGTAGTTCTGAGAATTAAATAAAATTTAAATTCTTTAACCAAATGTCGATTAAAATCGGGCCTGAGCTACTCAAAACACACAAAATAACAAAATTATGAAGTGGTTCGTATAAAATAAAACTCAAAATTGTCTGCTAATTTTACATTTTCGACAAATAATAATGTTTCTTAAAATATAAAATATGATGCGGACAAAAAGAACAAATCGTATCTTGCTGCACATAAAATTAGCGTAACGGTGTAATGCTTAAACTACCAAGCATTCAAAAAATAGGAAGTTATGCGAATTGCAATAAATGCTGGACTAACATTAGTATTTTATATGTGCCAGTTTTTGAGAAAAAGTACCTAGGCTTCATATCATTGCAAAAATGTAAATTGATCTCGTTTGAACCCATAAAATATCAAATTAAATGCTTCAATTACCAAAAAAACTATGAAAGTAATGAAATAGGCATTGGACAATGCTTTAGTTTAAATTGTTATGACTGTCACAAGGAAATTAAACTCAGAATCAACAATATCGAGTATAAAAAAAAACTACAATCTAAAAATCGGGACTGAGCTTCCGAATAAAGGGGAATGTAAATATTATAAAAAGTCGTATAGATGGTTCAGATTTCATGCTGTAACTCATTGTATCCCTGTGACGATTGCCACAATGAGTCCGTGAGCCACAAGGTTGAAGAAGCAAAAATGATGGTTTGCGGTCTATGCTAGAAAGAACAGAGTGTAAAAAAGGATTGTCAATGCGGAATGCCTATAAAAACTCAACATAAACAATTATGGGAAGGGGGATAGGGAAATAAACTTACAATGAGCAGAAAAGACAACAAAAAATATAGTAAATAAATAATTTCAAAGGTATTTTTTAATTTTGACGTTTCTAAGTGTTAGTTATGTGGATGTTATTAAGAAAAGAGGTATAAATTATTATAATATATAACAACATATTTGAAATATATATAGTTACTTTTCTATTTTAATTTTCACTACTTTCCATTAAAAAATTGGTTCTACCGAGATTCGAACTCAGATTATTAGAGTCAGAGTCTAAGGTGATAACCATTACACTATAGAACCGTTGTTATTGTTTTTAATAATTTAAATTATATGTTTAAAGTATAAATGTATTTGTAATACAGCGTATATTTAAATCGATGTTTTCATACAGCATATTTACACAGCTAAAAGAATAAAGTAGGTCATTGTTGTCTTTATCTTCACAAAATTGTTATTGATATTATTTTAAAATATACAGTGTTTTACAAATCGATTTATTCGTACTTTAGATTTTTATCAGTGTCTCTGTAGACACGATAATAAAATGAATTCGTACTTTAATCAATGTATCAGTAGCACGATAATGAAATAAAACATTTCAAATTCATTTCTGTACTACTTAATATATATACAAATACTGTTACGTTTACTTACATGCCATTTAAAAAATAATTATAATTTATTAAAAAATCATTAAATAAAAAAATGTTTACATTGAAAACACAAGGGTAATTGTTTAATACATTACATATTTAAAACCCCAATGAAACCAGAAATATATAGTATTGAGCATGTAATTGAACATATAAAGAGGATTAAACCACCTATAACAAAGGATATGCACAAATTAATTAATAATGTGTTGATTCTGTTAGATAAGAATGTTTATAAAAAGGAATCGCCACAAGAAATCGTATTGACAGATAAATGCGAGATTCTAAATGAGATGTTTTTAGAATTATGTTTTCAAAGAAGGGAAATAGTCCTCAAGTTTGCAAAGGAATATTCAGATAATGTTGAGAGTGCAATAAAGAAACTTGAGGAAAACAGGCATGCTTCTGAATTCAAGAATAAAGATGATAATAAACCAATAGAATGGAATCTGAAAACAGAGTGCGAGAACACATACGAGCTCGTGAGTTATATTTTTAACAAGTTAGGAAAGGCAAAAATGGTGATAGAAGAAAACTTACAAAACAAATGCAAATATAACAAATCTAGCATAGAGGCTGATGCGTATTTTGAGGCTTATTTAAACAATTTATAATGATTTGTATTAGTAGACACAATTAGATTTAATTCCGTTAAGATATACTTATTAAATAGTTTATTATGTTTTATATCTGCAGGAATGAATCGTATCGGAGTAATTGATAGCGTAAACTATTATATTTTTTGTGACAACGAACGGAAATCCTCATCGAGAACTGTTGTCCCCGTAAAGCATCATACAACAATGGAAACAGTGGAAATAATTTATTTGATTATTTTTAAAAAATAAATAAATTTACATTTGGAAACTCAAGGGTATTTATTTTTAATAATATAAAACAAGTAATAAAAAAATAAACAGTTTATAGATGGCAAAAGAGACCACAGTAATAGCTGTTGTATAATTCTGACTGCTTAAAAAATAATAATTTTAAACAGCATCAATAAAAAAATAAAAAATTTTAAACAAAACAATATATTTTTAGCTAATTAAATTTGTTATATCCGGAATAAGACATATTAGTATTTAAAATGTTTATATTTATCTGCCAAAATTATTCTAATAACTCTTAAACATATCTTTATTCATGACAACTTTCTTTTTTCATTATTTCTTTTGTTTTAAATAAAATACTTTCAACGTCTTTTTTGGCACAGCTGATTAAATGTAAAATCTACACCATTGGCAGCCGATATCAATTGTGCGATTTCTTTAGAAAATGACATGTAAAACTATGATCACGCCAGAGCAGATTTTTTTATCTTTTTTCAAAATAACTATTCAGAGCTTGATGCTCTTAGTTTATTGTACTTATATATTTATATTATACTATATATTCTCATAAAAAATATTCAAAGGTTTCTTATTGTAAATACTTATCATTTTTTATTGCTCGTGTTCTATTCAACCAAAATTTAATTTTTATTAATTAATTAATTAATTTATCAAAAATTTGGCATTAGCCTGATACTCTAAATAACAACCAAAAACATATACTAACCTTCAATAAATATATCAGGCTCATTAACCTCAATTTCTAGCTTGTTTCTAAATAAAATAATATGCTCACATTTATTTGAAAATATTTATTTATAATTATATATACACATTATTAATTTTAAAAATTGATATTACCCTATAAATTTATACAAAATACTCAATTAATAAATTAATCATGCTAAATTTCTTATATCAATTCATATCATATATTTAATCATACTCACTCATTTCCTTTTCATATATTTCCTTCAATTTTTCTTTCCGCAACTCCTTTTCCTTTTCCTTCTGGAGCTTTAGATCCCGTGCAGTCGTATCTTTAGCGCCAATCTTCCATAATTCAGCCTCTTTGCGCTCTTCTTCCTCTAAAAGCTGTGTCTGTTTGCGCAATTCAGCTTCTTTCTTGGCTATTACTCCTTTATGTATTTTTCTAGTAAATGTTTTAGACATCAGGATTATTTTTTTGATGTTATTAAATAGAAACAAGAGATAAATAGAAAAATCAAAAAAATATTTTCCAATATTATTATTTAAATAAATAAATACTGCATTGAGCATCGTAGATACTGAGACCCATAAAAACACTAAAATTAGACAGTTTGTTATCTTAAAATACTGAAACAAAAAATATTCGAGGTACGCCAACGCTGCAATTTTTCAAGTTTTTTTTTTGCTGTTGAATAAAATGTTTGCGCAGACTTTTTTCCAAGTAATCTCTGGAATCAATGCTGCGCAGGTACGATGGTCCTATAGGACCGGAGTCAACGGAGATTTTTACTAAGTATAAGTCTCACAGTATCTACTGTCCAGGCTTACCGAGACAGTAGTTCTCATGAGGATTTCCCTTTGTTGTCGCAAAAAAAATATTTTAAAGTAATCAAAAGTTAATCGATACAGATTGTAGAGTAAGTACCTTGAATCAAGGCCCAAGCGGCATGATGGGGGTTTTTGGTGAGTGCGAGACCTACGGTACTAACTCCGGATACCGCCGAAAGTGGTCTGCGTAGCTATTTTATCCCATTGGCAAAAAAAATTAATTCTTTTTATTTTTAACTTATAATTTTTAAAACAAAATTGGCATCAAACTGAATTCCAAATAACAACTAAAAACAAATATTAACCTTAAATAAGTTATTTAATTTAAAACAAAATAATTTATTTACTTACTTAATATAATTTATATGCCTCACCCCAATTAATAATTTTTTTAATTCTTTCTTATTTTTATATGTTTAAAGAATTTATTTACGAAGCCAATTTTTATTTTTTCCTCTTTTTTCAAAATAACCATTCACAGCTGATGCGCTTCGCTTTTATATGCTTTATATTTAACATTTATTATAAAATTTTAGTTTTTTTCTTCTTGAATTTCTTTTCAACAATTGGACTTGAATTGGTGAATGATAAATTATTGAAAAAGGATTTATTTTCATCGCTTATTAGTTTAGAAATGCTGATTAATTTTTCGTTCTTTACAATTCCATTTTTTTTATCTCCTGTATTAACATTTTTTTTATCTCCTGTAGTAACATTTTTTTTATCTCCCGAACCTATATTTTTTATCTCCCGAACCTATATTTTTTCTAAAAATATCTCCATTTTCAATTATATTATTCTGGATGCCCAAATCACCAAACGGATTAGATACTTGACTTCTCAGCTTAATTAATTCGTTGTTCTGTTTTTCTATTAGTTTGTTTTTCTCATCAATCAAATTATTCAACAGCACTATCTTATCATTCTGTTCAACTAATTTTTTATTGTTGTTTTCGTTTATATTTGTTTTACTCATACCGTTTATGATATTACTCAGCTCATATATTTGCACACTCAAATCGTTCATCTTAGCATTCTCAACTGTTTCTTTGATTTTAGTAACATTTCTTGCCACTTTGTCTATTATTTCATTTTTTTTGCTATATTCATTACGCAGACTTTTTATTTCTTGTATGTATTTTTCAAAATATTTTTCGTATATATTAGACATGGTTGCGTTTATATCGTTATTTTCGGCTATTTTTTTCGCTGCCTGAGACTTGTTGTTTTCTTCCACCAGATTTTTATCATTTTCTAATTTCCTTATTTGTTCTTCTAAAAACAAAATTTTTTTTCAAAATTATTTTTTTCTTTATCATTGTGTTTTAATGTGTCACTCAATGTTTTAATTTTTTTCTTCAACTCCTCTATCTCCTTATTGTTTTTTTCTTTAATATTGTGTTCCGGGACATTAGATTTTGGTTCCTTGAGTTCATTATTCTCTTTTTCTAATAAAGCTATTGTGTGATGATATTCGGCAACTAGTTCTTTATCCTTTTCACAGCCAACAATTTTAATTTTTAGATCATTTATTTCATTGGAAAACTTTTTGACAATATAACTTGTGTATTCCTGCTCATAGTTTCTAGTTTTGTTTGCTAAGACTTCGTATTCCTCCATTGGGATATAACTTTTTTGTAAAAATAAATAAATTAATGGCGCTGAATGTCAATAAAAAATTGCTATAACAAAATATTTTTATTGTTTTTTTGATTTTATAAAAGTGTGTAAATTAGCATAATAAAACATATTCCTTATTCTTTTTGTCTGTTTTAAAATAGTGATCTTTTTTAAAAAATGTATGTTTTTTTCAACTGAGTTTAAATAAATTATAATTTATCAAAAGTCAATAATACTATTCAAGTGTCAAGATTGTATAGTCACAAAAAATAAATTATCATTTATAAAAAGTTAATAATACTATTAAAGTGTCAGGATTGTACCGTCACAATAATAGAAAAAAATATTTTCTGACATCAGGATATTTATTTGAAAATTTTAAATCTAATTTAAAGAATATAATTGATAAATTACAAATTTATAATTCTTCAAAGTTCCAGTAAGTCATAGGCAACTTTAAAGGAAGATTTATCACACTAAATATGCAACAAATAGTATTCAAGTGCCAGAATTATGCCTTGGTATTGTTTTTATGTTTTTGCGCCATTGGACGATAAAATGCCTTTTTTATATTATTCTTTTGTTCCTGTGGTAATTAAATAAAATATTTTAAGTGTTTTTATTAGCACTACAATTGTATATTTATTTATAATTACTTTGATATTGCTTTGCAATTTTAAAAAATTAGATGCAATAAGTATTTTATTTATGTTATTATGTGCAACAGTATTAGTACATTATTCAATAGTCAGTATGCGTATTTTATTTATGTTATGATGTGAAACATCATTATTACATTATTCAATAATCAGTTTAAATATTTTAACTTACTTTTTTTATACAATATAAAAAATATTGAATAAATTTATATATAAAAAGTAAAATTTTTAAACTCTCTCGGCGGGAGTCGAACCCGCAATCTTCTGATTAGAAGTCAGACGCGTTAGCCATTGCGCTACGAGAGACTGCAATAAGTAAGTATTGGTTTCAGAAAAATACATACTCATACAAATATGTATTCTGTAAATTATTTCAAATAAATACTTTTAAATTTCTATGACAAACATTAATTTATTTTTGAATTTGTTGCCCTTAAAAAACAAAATAATAAGTAAATGTGTTAGCTTGCCAAATAAATTGACAAAAATAATTTTTTTAATATTTCTTTTGGACATTGGTGGATAAAATAAATGGTCTTACGCAGACCATTTTCCGTGACAAAACAATGTTGTTTATAACTATGGGTTCAAAATAATAAATATTATTCACTAATGCGGGCAGGTATGATTGTGTAAATAAAAAACATACAAAAAAATATTTTCTGTTCACATTTGAAAACTTAAACGTATTCATTAGTAATAATATATGTAATATCTTCTAAGCATTGGAGTATAAAATATTTATAGTCATAACAAATTTCGATTAAAAATTAAGAACCGCAAAGTATCAACTTTTTTATTTTTCTTATATTTAAAACGATACATAATAGAAAAAAACGTTAATTTGTTTATCACTTCAAGAAATCTTATTGCAAATTTTAATTTATATTTAAATTATTTATTAAAAATTGATGATATTTAAAACTGTCATAATGCTAGTTGTTTTCTAATAATTATAAGAAAAACAAATAAATTGATAGTTAATAATATTTAAAACTGGCATAAGTATAAATTATTTATTAGAAGTTAATGATATTTAAAATAAATGAATTTAAAACTAGCAAAATCATACTTGTTTTGTAGTAATTATAAAATAAAAATAAATAAAGTTTCAATTAACTATTTTTAAAATATAAACATTCAAATCTAACAAACATCAAAGTTTAATTGATTTAAAACAAAAATTAATTAATTAATTTTTAATTAAAACAAAATAAAAAAACAATTTATTAATAAAATAGTTCAAAATCATTGTTTTTGACCAACTACTCTCTTTGTTACAATGCAAAAATGATGTTTTCTAAACCCGGGGACCATTAATTTTAAGAATTATTTCAGTCACAGATTTTTTTGTAATCCTATTTTGCCATGTATAGGCTCTATAAGGTTCCAATTAATCGCCTAAAAAATCATAATCAAACACTTCAGCATAGTGATATAGATTTTCACATTTATAACACTTATAATTAACCGCCTAACAAGTTTTGATCAAACACCTTGCAGTGTGATAAAAAAACATAATAATAAATAAATAAACAATATTTTTCATTAAAACTTTTTAGAAAAAAATACAAGCAATGTTAAATTATACAAAAACCAAATCAAAAACTTTTTTTAATAAATATCACAATCCATAAAATATTTGATTGATAATTTATTAAAACTTATTGAAAACTTTTTAACTTATTCTAATTGATACTTTAACTCATTTGATATAAACCCGTATCAATGCACATATTTTGACAATCATTTATAATTTGCACATTTCCATGTTCATTTTCTAAAAACACAATTTGATCTTATACAAACCAAAAAACAACTTCATAAAAAGACAAAATAAAAAATCCAATATATTTTAATCAACTAATATAATAAACATCTTTACTTTCTTGCTGCTTTATTTTGATTCTTAGAAATTGCGGCCATCATGTCTTTAACAGAATTTGTTCTAATTTCTCCAGGATAAGAAAGATTGGCAGCAGTAATTATATCGTCACCAATAATAGTTCCTCTTTGAACTTTATTGCAGAGAGAGCACACAAGCTCTGATAAGTCACAAGTCAAAGAATAAGCAATCTCAACAATAATATGAAGGCCTTTATCGGTGAGCTTGATAGAACCATCTGGTGAAATTTGTCTCATAATTTTCTTGACAGATGTCCTATATTGCGAAGATAATGAAAGTGAGCTAACTCTTTTCTTAATACCTTGTTTTTTAGTTTGTGAATCAGTTGAAGGAACAGATTTGATAGGAGCTTTACCTGTATTTTTAGGATGTGACACACTGTTTGGCATTGGGGGTATTTTTTTTCAAAATTTATATTTTGAGGCGGGAAATTTTATGATAAATACTATTCGTTTAATTTTTTTTACTCTTTTAAGTCCTCTAAACTCATATGAGTATGATCAAATTGTTTTCTAAGTGTAGGAAACATGTGTTTGCATGTTACAATGTGTTTTTAAGACATTCTTAGTAATTAATTAGGCAAATCAAATAGTTTTCAATTTTCTTTTTTTTGTGTTTTTATTTTTGGCGCTAAAAAGCAAATATATGAAAAAAAATTCAAATCAGATTTATATATATTTACAACTTAGAAAAGGAAACTAATGCGTTTAGGTAGTATATCCTGTGATAGATCTATATTATAATGTGTTTTTGATAAATAAAGATCAAATACTGTTTTATAAACTCAAACATATGATAGAATTTTGTTGAAAATACAAGTATCAAAGCAAATATGAATATAAGAAATCATTTTCGATTAATTAAAAATCAAAAAACTAGTTTTAATATTATTTTGAATTTATTATATTTGTCAATATTTATTAGTTTTGTACAAATTGCTAGTATTATCGATATGAAATATATTATTATTTATTAGTATCATTTCAAAACCAGCTATTATTTATTAGTATTGTTTTGAAATTGTTTCTATTTTGTATTTTTTCTCTGCATTTTAATATTTGCTATTTTATTTGTTAATTTGAATGTGATATGTTTGCTAAAAATAGTTTTTAATTGAAATTAAATTAAAAATACAAAAAAATATTTTTGTAAACAATTTTAAATTTATAAAAATAAAATAATTGTTTGATTGGAGATTGATAATGGTTTAAGTGTATGGGCTTTTAAGTTGTCTGAATCATATTGCTGCTATTGCTTCTGGGTTTTTAATTATTTTTTCTTTAGTTGTCTTTTTTTAAGAATTTATACAAATAAAATATGTTTTGAAAAACATTGATAAAATTTGTGTTTGAAATAATAAATGCGACTTAAATTACTATGAGTATTTTTGCGCTCTTGGAGATAAAGCGTATGCAGATAGCGTAGCATAAAATATTTTGTACATATAATTTTATTTAATTTGTGTAGATAAAATAAAATTAATATTTATTGTATATTCAGGAACGATATCGGGATAATCGATAGAGTGGAAGCGTACATCTAATCAATGGTGCTCAAGAAGACGCTTGAAAGTATTTATTTTTACTATTGTCAAGGTAAAGGAAGCGAAGAATGGCAAGCAGTGCCTGAGGAAACATCGACGGCAGATACAACAAGGGACTTGGCATTAGCCTGATACGCTAAATAACAACCAAAACAAATATTAACTTTTAATAAATTATTTATATATTTACACGGTGCTTACTTTATTCAACATTGTTATTTATGTTAATGATTCTTTTTTTAATAAAAATATATTGAAAAATCACATCAGCTTGTTACTTGATGTTTCTAACCTTACGTATTTGATTGTCAATTGTTGTAATTTGGTATGCTAAACCTTTTTTTATGTCAAATGACTTCATAGAAATTTGAAGAATTATTAATTTGTAATTTATATTCTTTAAATTATAATTAACTTGTTTCTAAGTTGCTCGATAGCTTCATTTGACTTTTGTAATTTATACAAATTGATACTTCTTAAAATTTTAAAATCAAATTTAAAAAGTATCAATTTGATGAAAAATATTTTTTTACAACAGTTTGCAACATACTTCAATTTAAATAAATTAAGATTACATAAGTTCAATCAATTATATATTTTTTGCAAACGATGACTGATTTATTGTTCAAGTATGAATTTGTGTTTCTCATTTAATTTAAATTAATTTCTTAAATTTAAACTAATTTTACATTCTCTATTTATTTAAACTGTTAATTTTTTTGCAATTTAAATTAAATGCTAGATATGAAATTATTTTATACCTTTCATGTTCTGAGATGGTCATATTAAATATGAATGTTTATTAGCATGGGGCATTAATTATTATCGTATATAATATTTAATTTTATAGATTGTATTAAATAAATACTCAGATTTTAAAATCCGTTAAAACCTACATTGAAAACATATGTTTTTGCAAGTATAAACTTAGAATAATCATTTTATGACATAAATTATTAAATAATGATTAATAATATTTAAAATGCATATATTTTAAAGTGCTGACTTATACTGCTGCTGCAATATCTTAAAAATATGTATCGATAACTGTCAAAATTATATCATATTAATAAATAAATTAGAGTTTAATTATAATTTAACAAAAGTCATCTATTTTTTTGCTTTCTCGCCAAAATGCATACGCAAACCACTTTCCAGTCGCAAAATCTTCTATAATCATATTTTTACAAAATTTAAACTTCAAATGAAATGAAGTAAACACAAAATCTATTGTACGGATCGAAACTACTTTCAAAAACGATATCCAAAAAATTCAAAACGCTAGAAACATCCAATTTAACCTCATATTCATTGGAATTGAACGTGAATCTTTTGTCAAATTGTTTTAAATAAATAGAACTCGCATGAAATCCCTTGTGGAATTTGATACACAAAAATTTCGCGTATCCATTTATTTCTAAAAAAATAGTTGGATTTTTTGCGCCATTGCTGCGCCAACATGAGTCACTATCATCGACCACGTTATTCACGTCCTTATTGTTGTTGTTGGAAACTATTCCGATAATACAGGCCATTAAAGGGTTTAAAAATAAATAAGAAAAATGATTCTATTTTTCAACACAAGGGCTTTAATTGATAAAATAATTAAAATAATCATTAAATGTAGTTACATATCATGGTTATAAATATTTCCCTTTATGTTAGGCGACTTTCCGGAAAGTAATCTCCATAGGCATTTATCCGACAAAGCAAAAAAAGGTTAATATTAACAAGCCGTAAAAATATTGTTAGTAATGAAATGGTATATTGCTATCAAAAAGATGATCAGAATGAATTTTTAAAATATATTCGCACAAAACGGTGATTTAAAGACACTTTCAGTAGTTTTATTTTTTCAAATATTTTTTTATATTTCAAATTTATTAGCTCCCCATGGTATTATCAGATGATGATGATATTAGTTCTTTGGATAGCAGAAATATATTAAATTCTGAAAATGATTTAACACAAACCACTGTAACATCTCCTCCTGCCAACAATAAGGCGAAAAAGCCAAAAAAAGGCCACGACTATCACAAAAACAAAATCACGTCGTAGAAACGCACGAACAAATCCAAAGAAGAATGAAACTAGAAAACGAGACAACGAGTTAGAAGCAGATGTCAAAGAAATTGTAATATTTGATTCTGAGGATTACGATGATATGAATACGGAAGATGCCAACAAAATGCATATTAAAATAGAAGCCGATGAAGTCATTAATGAAAAAAATAACACGAATGATGAAACAGCTGGCATTAAAAAATACACAATTATATTAAAACTAGATAATTTTTCGAAAAAATATTACATGGATGGTGATGAATCAGCAGATCTTTTATACAAAAATATTTTTCCAGACAAAGCTGATGGAGAATTATATTTCGATGATAACAAAATATCCAGTATTTGTCGATTTCTGAGAATGGGTTTGTGCCTGGCATAAATTACATACAAATGGATGATTCAGAAAGAGAGGCGTCGAGTTTGATTATGAAACTCATAATTCAAATCAGTGAAGATTCTAATGAAAACATACAGGTTTTATACCAGTTGAAATGTCTGTCGAAGAATTAATTAAGGAAATCAATAAGAAGGTAGAGGTTCACAACAAGCATTTGATTTATAATGGTCTTTTGCTGTATTCGCATTATAAAATAAAAGACTTTTTAGAATCTAGCAGTGTTTTAGATCTTGTGTCTCAAGAGGATATGTCGATTATCAATTAAATATTTTTCCGTAATAATATTTTTCATTATAATATCACTATAAAAGTGATATTATATATCTTCATCTATTTAAAGTCGGTATAAAACACATATTTCAAGCTTTAGTTAGTAAATTGCTACTTTCATGTTATTTATTTTAATTTTTAATTTTGTCAGTATTTTAAATTTGTACGGTGGTTTTTCATATTAAATCTTATATATGGAAATATTTTATATACCTGGTATCGAGAAATAATCACAATAAATATTTATTTTTAAATATGTATTTTAATTTTTTTATTGAGCACTATTTATTTTGAATTACATATTTGAGCTACTGAAAAATGCTATTAAGAATATTTTATTATAATTTGTTAACAAACAAGTATTTTCAACTGCTCTTAGTGATCAACTACTGTTTTTTCAACTGTTCTTATCCATACAAACAAGTATTTTTGACATAATGATCAGTCGAAAATCAAAGCTCAAATTTTATTTGCAGAATCTGTAGTCCAAATATAAAAAGTTTTTAAAATTAATCAACTGATCAGTTTATTTTATTTTTTAATTAAAATACCTCTAAAATCTATACATTGTTTATTACATTGCAAATCCACAATCTATTTTTTCTAAGCCATCTGTTTCCAGTATTGAAAGAGTCGCCAGTGAAAACATCAAATGATATAAATCACACTCATTTCCTTTTCTGTCACTAAAGCCACCATTTTTGCCCTCACATGTAAAAATAAAATCGCGCAATGATTCCAAGCTAATACAATTTTCCTCTATTAGCTTTGATGCCGCGAGAATCCAAAAAGAATAACAGACGTCTTCCTTTTTGTTAATACGTCCATTTAAACCGCCATTGGCACACTGTCTAAAAGCCAAGAACTCAGCTATTTTTTCTTTATCTATATAATCAAGCGCACCCAACGATCTAAGTGCCGAGACACAACAAAATGTTTGGGCGGCATGCGCCTCACTGCCGGGACACTGCCCAAACCCCCCAATATTGTCGTAGCAACTCAGTAAATAATTTATTGTTTTTTTCTTATCGAATTCAATATTTTTCAAAAAATCGCTGGATATTTCACTAGTTAATTCTGTATCATTGATCCAGGAGTCCATCAATTTCAGCGATAAAATAGCACAACAGTCCAGCCTTGTATCATATTCGCGCATGTCATCGTTGATAAATTTGCCGTCATTGTCTTGCATGCTCAATATATATTTGATAAGATCTTGATCAGTATGCTTTATCCCATATATTTTTAAAACTAAAAGCGCATAAAACGTAGACAGAATTGTTGAAGGATACCCGATGTTTCCTCCAAACCCGCCATCGTCATTTTTGCAGTTTTTAATAAATTCTAGCATTTTTTCCTTGATTTTTGCGAAATTCTCGTCTTTTAACATTTTCAGGCTATTCACAGCCCAAAAGATTGTACAGACCCGTGTTTGTTCGGTTAAATAATACAAGAAGTCTTTTTTTCGATTATTTCAAGTATGTAATTAACATGCTTTTGTTTGTCTAAAGTATGGGTAACATGTTTTGATTTGTCTGGCATATGGGTTTTATCAAATCAAAAAAAATTTTCAATTGTCATACGATTTTGTCGTAAAATTAATCTTATAGATAGTCTAAATACTTATAAGTTTCAAATACATGCCAATAACTGGTTTAAATGCGCATATTCGATACTTTTAAATTAAAATGCATGTTAATAACTGGTTTTAATTACCTTAATTGTTTTTTTTACAGTTTCAGTATTAATAACTAATTTAAACTATTGTTTACTTTTAAACTCGTTTTAACGATCTGCGTTTAATTTAAACTCGTTTTAATGATCTGCGTTTACTTTTAAACTCGTTTTAACGATCTGCGTTTACAATTTAAAACAATATAAGATAAAATATTTATTTAAGATTTATAATATTTGAAATGTCTGAATAGAAGACACGACACATAAAGAAATATATTTGAAATACGTATTTAATGTTTTATACACCAAACACGCACATAACTAGAAACGCTGCAGCCCCATTGTTTATTATTGAATAAAACACTTTTGTTTTATAAATAATATTTAAAATCTATAGTCAGCATAAACAAAATGAGACAGATGTCGATACTAGAGCAAGTGTTGAAAAACCTGAACATGGATAAAATAAAGGAACACGAACAAGGATACGTCCACTCCGTGAACGGGCCCGTGGTAGTCGGGAGAGACATGGATGGCTGCGCAATGTATGAGCTAGTCAAAGTAGGTTCGCAACAATTGATAGGCGAGATAATAAGAATCAATCGTGGGATGGTGACCATACAGGTATATGAAGAAACAAGTGGGCTTTGCGTCGACGATATAATAGTAAGAACTGGAAAACCATTGTGTGCAGAATTGGGGCCCGGGCTGCTCGAAAATATTTTCGACGGAATACAACGCCCTTTACGAAATATTAAAAAACTGACGAACAGCATATACATTCCACGCGGAATAGACTGTGCGACACTTGACAGAGATGTGGAATACTATTTTGTGCCAGTGATGCGAGTCGGCGACGACGCCGTTGGTGGAGACACTATTGGAATTATATGGGAAAACCAATTAGTGGAATCTAAGATCATTGTTCCGCCGGAAAGCTATGGAAAAGTGACGTATGTGGCGGAAGAGGGTAATTATAAAATAACTGAAATAATGGCAAGACTAGAAAGGGATGACAGTCATGAAATATTGTATATGTACCACGAGTGGCCTGTGCGGAAGCCACGACCTGTTGCGGAAAGGCATTTGAAGGGCCAGCCGCTGATAACTGGACAAAGAGTTCTGGACGCGTTATTTCCGTCTGTGAAGGGTGGCACGATAGCAATACCTGGAGCTTTCGGATGCGGTAAGACGGTAATTTCGCAGTCGCTTTCCAAATATTCGAATTGCGATTTGATAGTCTACGTGGGATGCGGAGAAAGAGGAAATGAGATGAGTGAAATACTCAGTGAATTTCCGAAGCTGAAAATAGGCGATAACTGGAGCAACAGCTCCGGAAAAACAAACAAAACGGGTGAAAGCATGATGAAACGAACTGTGCTTGTTGCGAACACATCAAATATGCCTGTGGCCGCACGTGAAGCGTCTATTTACACGGGAATCACAATCTCAGAATATTTCCGTGACCAAGGAAAGGACGTGGCAATGATGGCGGATTCTACCTCGCGATGGGCTGAGGCGCTGCGCGAGATATCGGGGCGCCTTGCAGAAATGCCTGCAGACAACGGATACCCGGCCTATCTGAGCACAAGACTGGCGTTATTTTATGAAAGAGCCGGGGGCGTGCGGTGTTTGGGAAAGGATGCCAGAGAAGGGTCAATAACAATCGTGGGGGCGGTGTCGCCGCCGGGGGGTGATTTTTCCGATTCAGTGACTGCGGCTACGCTGAACATCACACAGACATTTTGGGGACTCGATAAACGACTTGCACAGAGGAAGCATTTTCCCAGCATTAACGTGGGATGCAGCTATACGAAGTATATTGGAATAATGCAAGAGTACTATGACGCAGAAGACCCCAATTTTTTAGCAAATCGCAAAAAATGTTTAGAGATACTACAGACGGATAAGGAGATAGACGAGATCGTGCAGCTGATTGGACGAAACGCGCTTTCTGATTACGAAAACCTTGTTGTGGAAATTGCGAAGCTCATCAGCGAGAATTTTTTACAACAAAACAGTTATTCGACGTATGATCGGTTTTGTCCATTCTTAAAAACCAGAATGATGCTTGACAACATTATTTATTATTTCGAAAAAGCAACAGAAAAGATAACACAGAGTAAAATATCATGGCTTGTGTTGAAAAGGGAGACTAAAAATATTTTATATAAATTAGTCCAAATGAAATTTATAGAAATTACAAAAGATTACGAGTTACAGCTTATTGATCTCAAGAGAACTATTGAAAACACATTCAATGAAATTTTATAAAATAAAATCATCAATTAAATTGCTTTTTAAACTAAATAGATTTGGACATTCATATTTGATCCTCCAGAATTTAAACCTTCGATCAATCATATGTTTATTTATAATGATTTTTTGTTCTGTCAACTCAGAATCTAGGTATGTTGGTTAGAACGATTTTTTATTTTCGTTAATTCAGGATTGATTTATATAAATTTATTTATAACGGTTTGCTTTTTAGTACTAATGCTTATAAAATAAACAAAAAAACATTCAAGCGTTTTCTAAATACTCTCGATTCAGTATCTTTCTACGCTATCGAGTTTGTGTTTACCTACAATCAATTCTGACAAAATCAATTGTAGGTATTTGTTGTTACTACGCTATTGATTCAGTTTTTTATAGCTTTCATAATAAATTGTTAGTATTTGTTTTTTAAATTGTTATTATTCTAGCGTAGTCGTGAGAGCATTTGTTTACATCGTGTTTCTAAGTCTGATCGTTTTTATTTTGCAATAAAGGTATAGTTTTAATGATTCTATGAAGATTTCTGTTTTATGTTGAACAGAGCTCAGCTTTGTTTTTTCGTTTTTTCGTTTATTGGTTTTTTGTTACCTTTTTACAATCACTACGATAGATCTTTTACATTTACTATATCAATCAAAAACTTATTTGCTTTTGTTTTTGTCAGATACTTGTTCTGCCCTGACAGAAGGCGGTACTGGAGCTCCCACCGACTTAAAACCTTCACCATAGGCACATTATATTATTTGGGCATTGATTTCAGGTGAAAATATTCATCAATAAATTATATGACGAAAAATAAAAAATCAGATATTTTAGTAAACGTATTTATTTATTAATAAATTATCTGATGAAAAACTAATTCAATATTTCGACTGATCAGTAAAAGCATCTAAAAATCGTTTTTCTTAAAATATATTTTGTGAATTTCTGAGTGTACTTTGATTAAATCAATAAGTTTAGATTACTACAATATATTTTATGAAAAACATTAATAGTTTGTATTGCTGCAGTAATTTTCATAAAATTTTCATAAAAACCTTAATAAGTTTAGATTCTAAAAGATTTTCTTTCATAAAAAACATTAATAGTTTAGATTCTAAATTATTTAAAGCAACAGATACTAAGAATATCTATTAAACACCAGTGACATGCTTTTTTAAACAATTTTGATAACAAAATATGTGATGTTCGTTAACATTGCGATACAATTAATTATCATATATAACAAAATATATTTTACCCTTAAAGAATGAAATCTACTCAAGAAATGTCTAATGAAGAATGGGAGACCCTTGTGAAGAAAAATGCAATGAGTACATCGGAAATAAAGAATATGATAAACTCTATGATTATTTAACTAATTTAAAAAACGATTGGAAGTCGTTGAGTACTGCAAGACACAATAGAATAATAGAAATGATTTATCATGACATATTGTTATCTTATTATAACATAGACGAACTGCTTGTTTTTTTTGAAAAACTGATAAAGTGGGCAGAAAACAGAAAAACGCTTAAAATAGAACTACAGTGCAACCAAATTCGATTATTCCTGCGTTCAGGGATGTTTGTCGAGTGCCTGGAAAAAATTAAAGAAGTTTCTGTAGATTTGAAGAAATACGATGATACCAAGAATCTCATAGAACTGTATATTTACGAAAGCGAAACCTATTACGAATTGCAAGACTATGCACGTGCTCGTGCTTCGCTCACATCAGCGCGTGCATTGTTTGTGAGCAGCAGCTGTCCCTACGCACAACAGGCTCAGATTGACATGCTCAATGGGATGTATCTCTGCGATGATCATGCGTATTCCACTGCTGTTTCATATTTTATGGAGTCTCTCGAGGCTTTCATGCAGGACAAGAACACAGAGATGGCCAAGATAATATTGCGGTACCTCGTTTTGTGCAAAATCATGGATCCTTATTTCAAAGCGAGGGAGGGTGTTGAGAGAACAGAAACGGAGATTGGTGTTATTCTCAACACAAAACATGCGAAGGGACTGAAAGACGACGAATACGTCAAATTTCTGGTATCTGTTGCTGATGTCTGCACCAAAAGAGATTTACGCAAGTATAACGAGATGCTGGTCAGCAGAAAGGTCATGATCGAGTCTGATGCGTTTATTTACAAGCACCTATGCAGTCTCTATGATATTTTGTTAGAAAAAAACATCTTGAAATTGATTGAGCCTTATTCGCATGTCAAGATAAAGTTCATTGCAGAAAAAATGAGATTTGAAGAGGGGGTCATTGAGGCACAGCTGAGAAAAATGATTCTTGATAAGTCTATTAATGGTGTGTTAGACCATGTATCACAGTGTCTTATTTTGATAAATGAAAGTGACGACAAAACACACAAAAATTTACTAAAAGACATTCTGATTTTCAAGAAAAAATTTTCTATACATCAATAAATCGATTATCTGTAAATTTATCTAATTAAATTTATTTAAGAAGCCAATTATTATTTTTTTCATTTTCTTGTCAAATAAGCATTTTTAACTCGTGATCAGGAAGACTAGAATTTGTCTCAGAAAATATTTTTGACCGTTGAAAAATACTGTATATTATATGGGTTTTACTTGTTAAAATATTAGTTATTTGTATTACAATACAAAAAAGTACAAGAAATCAGTTATTTGTATTGCAATATAAAAATCAGTACAAAATATTCATAATTTGTACAAAAAATAATACAATAGAAGCTATTTATTAAGTTCATTAAAACTCTCTAAGATAAATTTGTAGATAATTGTTTATTAATAAAGTATCAATACGCATTAGAAGAAAAATAACTTACAAATTATTTTTATTTAAATTTTTTTGCATTTTGATTATCAACTCTTCTATTTTTCCAGAATATAAATTGATTTCACACAACTTTTCCGTAGAGTATATTTGATTTAACATTTCTTTGAAAAACGTGACCATCTTACTTTCTACACCAGTCTTTCCCATAAATTCTAATATTTTGATTACATTTAAATAAGATATCTCATATCTCATTAACATGTAATATATCATTACCTTGTAATACACATAACACGATATCGAATCTACAAAATTCAGCTTCCAAACCCTTTCGGACAAATTGGGATTGGTTTGTGGAATCCTTATAAATAACAAATTGTTGTATTTCTTCCTTGCACTTTCCATAGACTTCAGAATACCGAGCAGATTGGTTATTTCATACACATAATACTTATTTAACTCCCTCGTTATCACTCTTTCCTTCTTTCCAAATAAATAATAGTACATCTGGATCTGATGAAAATAAAATCTCAGTGTATTCGTTGTTTCGATGTATGAATTTTCAAACCATTCGACTTCAAAAATGCGTTTTATATTATCGCACACCCGCACATTCACATCCTTGTTCGTTCCGCAGTCGATCCGAATACCAAAAATTGCATGTTTATTGTCTTTGGAATCTATTTTTTCAATAATGTCTTTGATCTTAATAGACGAGATGTTATAGACAACCAGTTCATTTAGAATATTAAAGACCAAGTAGTACATAGCGTTATAAAGCCCAATGATTGAAAGGGCAGCCAGCAACTGAAAGAGGGATAAATCAACGATTTTAATACGAACCAGGCAGGAAATGGGAGAAAACAGGCGTGAAAATACTAAATAGAATACAAAAAAAATCATGTTTAAAATAGAGCTTTGGAAAAACAGTTTACCCATTTGGCCGGAAAACCGGGAGAACGCCCAGAATAAATGCACAACCAATCCGGACATGTTTGTAAAGAACACCCTTTTGTAGATTTTAGAGTAAACCAGGAATAAATATAGAGTTGATGTGATAAAATTAAAAACCAATAACAAAAGAATGAAATTTATATGCAGATATAAAGATTTGAACTGAAAGATAATAGGAATGAATTTTAAGATAGGTATAACCATTAACGATAAATTGGAAACAAATAAAAAAACTAAAAAAAAACAAAAGTTTATCAGAAAATATCTGATGAGCAAAATAGCCGCTGTGATTAGAAAAAGAGAAAGGATTATGGTGATTCTATGCATGGGAGAAGTGTATAGTACCAATGAAAATAAATAAGAAATCAAAAGTGTTTGGGTAAGAGACAAAAAGCTCGAAATAAATTTTTTTTAAAAAAATTCTCGGGAATCATTTGTAAGGGTTAAATAGAAATATGTAATAAAGAATAATTAAAAGATAAATGTCTTATGGTGTCATAAATTGGATGATCTGGTCTACCAATGGACGCTTACGATATGCGATATCTTTTGAAATATTGGAAAATGCCTGCATTTAGACTTAAGGGTTTAGAACTTAATAAAATACACTTTAAATTTAAAAAATTTTTATTTTCGTGTACGTTTGTGAAGACGTTATAAAAGCTCGTAGAACATTAAAAAAACTTGATAATCTTGTAAATGCTTGGCCACTGTGTTATGCTATTACTAATAAATAATTCAAAACATTTTCATTGTTATAAATGATTATGATTTATTTCCCTTGTTGGTAAGTTTAGTGGGCTAAACCTTTTTTTAAAATCGCTCCATGTCTCCATGGAACTTTGAAGAATTATAAATTTGTAATTATTAAATTTTTTTATTTAAAAAATTTTAAATCTAATTTAAAAACTAAAAAAAACCATATGGCAGAAAAGAATTATAATAAATTGGTCTACAAACAACTCCCCTAATGCTACTAAGCATTCGCATATATATTTTTTGTTGAATAACTTAAGAACTGGTTGTTTTTTTTTGCTGATCATAGCGATGGTTGATTTATACGCGGATTTTCAAATTTTTGTTATATATGATAATAATTTCTACCCCAATGTCAATAAACATTCACAATATTTAATGAAACTTATATCAAACTTATACTTTTAAGCTTCTCTTTATCAACGCTTAGACTTAATATTGTTTCGTAATCCCATTCCGGCACGTAGAGGCTTTATAAATTGATTATAATAACCGTTTAACAAATTTCTCGCAGTATGATCAAAAAAATAAATGATTTATTGAAAGTTAATATTTGTTTTTGGTATCTGTTTAGAGTATTATGCCGATGCCAAGTCTCTCGTTGTATCTGCCGTGGATGTTTCTCAAGGCACCACTCGCCTTCTTCTACCTCGACAATAGTCAAAATAAATAAAGAAATTAGCAAAAATTTTATTTATATAAAGAAACTATGAACGAAAAATTAAACAAAATCGACGCGTAAAAACAAATGTCTAGCTCATTAGAAAAGCACAGCAAACCAATCAAAGAACAAAGGAAGATATAGCAACCGTTGTAAACATAGTTATTGGGGACTTTATGAACGATATGGCGATGTTTTAGTACATACAGCAATAAAAACCATAAACTGATAATTAAACTCATAATAATCTGGAAAATGACTAATAATTTCATAGCAATTTCCAAAGATAGTTTTCTGTCTTTCCAAAAAAATCGTAAATTTCATCAAAAAAATCTGTTTCTGTGTTTTTAATATTGGTAATATACTCAAATAGCTTATTTTTGAAAGGAAAAAATGAAAAATTGCTGGCAATAGCTCTTGCTTTTTCGTCTACAAAATTTTTGATGAAATAATCGTGGTTATAATTGTCTACAATATAAAATTCTCTAGATTTGCGATGCGAATAGGCGGAGATATGCAGTAGAAGTTCTGAATTGGCCACATTGCAACCCATATATATTTCTTTATTCACATGGACAAACTTGACTATTTGCTCTCTTGCCAATAAATAATCTGAACATTCCACTCTCCAAAAATCATTTTGATCTTCAAATTGTTCAAAAGACAAATTCAGCAATTTTTGATTTTGTAAGACCACTTCAGGCTCTTTGAATCCAATGTATTTTCCACTGTTTAAAAAATTAAGTCGCACTGTATCTCCGTTCTTAATGAATCTTGGTTCTTCGTCAGTAAAATTTTCATTATGAATTTTTATGATTTCAAGATACTCCATCTCATTGTTTTCTGCAATTTTACTTTGGTACTGTGGTGCAATGAACCCTCTATGTCTGATATTGAGAATAGATACGATAGATCTATCCATAACATATTTATTGGACTTTTTGATTTTGAAAATAAAGAATTTTCAGTGTTTTTCGGTATTAAATGCGGAGATATTTTGCCGTGTACATCAAATCCGGACAAATTTGATTGATATTCGAAAGAGAGATTGTTGCAGGACTCACTCCATTTGTTTCTAGTAGCAATATCAAGACACACAAAACCGAAATAAAAAATTAGGGGAATGATGAACAGTTGTCAAATAGACTTTATGGATGTTTGAGGGCACAGACAAGGCTATTTTGTGATCAATCAGTTGTAAATATATTCTTTTGATTTTATGGCAATAAAATATACTAAAAACGCTATAGCCATCTTATTGGAAACAAAGAACGCAGAAATAACGAATGAAAGGGACCACTAGGCATCTGCGTATAAGAAATTAACGAGTAACGTAATGAAAAATACATTGAGAATATTGTTTTCAATGTTAACAAATGCGATAGTCGAAATAACAAAAAACAAAACATGTACAAAGATAAATGAAAGAAAAAACGAATTAAAAAAGTATTTGAATGTTTTCAAAGCCAGGTATGTTATTATAAAAGCATATTGCGATGTTGAATGCAGTAAATAAATGATGATGGATCCAGCAACGAGTAAAATATAAAAAATAGGAAGAAAATAAATGTTGAACAGGACCTGTAAATTCTCTTAGCTATTGACAAGACAGTATTGAATATATTTTCAAAGGTATGTTTCATAATCATTTGTTGTCCAATCATAGGGGAATTTTATTTATTATGAATTAAGATGAATTTCATACTACAAATAAATAAATTTATAATGTATTGTATATCAGTAGTAAATATTTATTTATATGCTAGTCACTATATTTAATAAATAAATAAATGAATTATTGAATCTGCATTTTTTGGAATTCTATATTAAACAAAAACTTTAAAATATCTATTTATACAACTACAAACATATTATATTAAATATATATTTTAAAGTTTTTGCTGTAACATGATACATTAAAATGTCTGTAAATTATCATAACATGATAAATTAAAAAAAATTAAAATATAGTTTTAAAAACTAAATTGCAAACAAATTTAAAATTTTACTTGAAATTATTAAAAAATCAATAATAACTAAATACGTTGTAACAAATATTTTTTTTACACATTTGATTTTACTTTCTTTAATTTATTTGTTTTTACAATTATTTTAAAACGTTATTTGTTGTAGGTTTAGTGTTCCAAAACTTCCTTTAAAGTCGCTTTATGACTTCATGGAACTTTGAAAATCATAAATTTGCATTATATCAAATTTATTTTGGTATATGTGATAATAGTTTATACTTCTAATGTTACTGAACATTCGCATTTTCTTTAAATTGGATTTTAAATTTTTTCAAAAAAAAATTTCAAAGAACAGAATTTCAAACAATTTCATGTTAATTTCAAATATTTTGAAAGAGTTGTACTTTTACTATTTTTAATTTTTTTTAATTAAAAAAAATAATTTACACATTAAAACAAGAATATGACATCATCAAATAGTAAATATAACACCATCAAAAGCTTTTAAACGTATTTGCTTTGATTTATATTTTAAGCTTGCTTTTAAAATTGCTTTATGAAATTTTAAAAAATCATAAATTTGTGATTTATCAAATTTATATTCTTAAAATTATTTTTGAGCTATGAGGGACTCACTTTTAAAAGATAAGAGACCAGACTTTTGATATATAAACTGCACAGGAAACTATAAAGCCTTACTGATACGACGTAAAACGAAGCGCGTCAAGCTGTGAATGATTATTTTGAAAGAAAGAAAAAAAATTACTTTTAAAATAAATATTCATAAGAATTTTTAAATTTTTGAAAAAACATTCTTATTTAAGAAAAAAATTATTTAAAACAAGATTAAACCGACTATTATTCTGAGTAAATTAAATGAACACTAGTGTTTTAACTGTGTTTGTCTATAATTTAACTGCATATATACCAATTACATTTTAGACAGCTTAATTTATTTTATAATTTTTAATATTTTAACAAAATATCTCCGATTCAACTCTTTTTAGTCTATATAACAAGTCAGTGTTAAAAAATAAAGATTATTTTGAATATTATGTTATATATTATAATAATTTATACACCTTTGTTAATAAAACATTTACATATTATGAGAAGAATACTAAGTAACAACTTATTTTTATTTAGTTTATACTAACAAACTCTGAATCAAGGCCCAAGTGGTATGATGGGCCTGTAACTAGATAAGATATTTTTAGTGGCTGCAACCTCCACAGTACTAACTACTGATATCCGTCTGAAAAAACAGTAAATAAGCCTATTAGCACGAAAAAAACAAACATTTGTACTAAAATATCAAATTTATATATCAGAAGACATAATTCTATTCAATAGAATAACTCTTTGAGTTTCGAATTTTCAAACAATGTTTCATAGAAAACATAATTATTAAATTAAAAAACAAGTAATGCACTTATTTAAACATATCTCAATAGTCATCTTCATATATTTTAAATACGTACTGTGCAAAGAAAATGCAGTAATACTGATACTTTGTCGGAATAGCGATTTGAACGACATTCAGAAAACAATAGAAAATTTTGAAAATCGTTTTAATAACAAATTCAAGTATCCCTATGTATTTTTGAATGACAACGAATTCACGGATGAATTTAAAACGACAATCGAGCAAAACATGCAAAAAATAGAGCCAAGTTCGGAAAAGTCAGTCCGATGTGTGGAATATGCCAAATAATGTTGATAAATCACTGGCGAAGAAAAAATGGGAGGAAATGAAAAAAGATGGAGTACCATACGCTGACATGGAGAGTTACCACAACATGTGTCGGTTTTTCAGCAAGAGTTTTTACAAGCACGATTTGGTTCAAAAATACGATTATTATTGGAGAATTGAGCCGAGTGTGAGTTTTCATTGTGATATTGTGGAAGATCCCTTTGAATTTTTAAGAAAAAACAATATTGATTATGGCTTTGTCATAGCAATGAATGAATACATGAATTCGATTCCCACGCTGTTTCAAACACTCTTGATTTCTTAATACAAAATAGAAATTTGATTAAAAATCAAAATAATTTGAGATTTATGTTTGAAAACGGAAAATACAACTGGTGCATTTCTGGTCGAATTTTGAAATAGCTTCATTTAAATTTTTCCGTTCTGACATTTACAATCGATATGTGGATTATTTAGATAATAAACATGGGTTTATTATGAAAGATGGGGAGACGCACCTGTGCATTCGCTTGCTGCGTCATTGTTTTTAGATAAAAAGAATATTTACTATTTTGATAATATCGGATATACACTCGGGAATTACGCATTGTCCCCAAAATGGAAACAATTGTGATTGTAATCCGAGTGAAAGTATGGATGTTAGAAACCCATCATGTATATCACCATATTTAAGTGAAATAAAGTAACACAATAAAATAGTAAAATAATACCGCAAAAAATAGTTAAATAATAATCACACTATATTTTTGTTTATCTTTGCTAAATTTATATACACAAACAATTTAATAATTTTTATGCCACATATTATGAAAAATAACAGAGAAACGGTTATTTAGACATGTGTATTGTATCAATTAACCACTTCTTGTGTTAATTGAGTATGATCGCTACGGTAGAACATAAAATGTTCACTATAACATAAATATTCGCCATGGCCTGCATGTTAACCATGGCATTTTTGTTTGCCATATAATCGATTTATGGTACCACAAGGAAATTTATTTGTAAATTAATTTTTTTAATTTTGCGAGTATAAATTGTCAAAACTGTGTAAATGTGATTGAATTTTTTATATAACATTCACAGCACAAGGGTAAATATTCACTACAAATTTTTTATTGAAAATATTTTTAGTGGCAATATCCATATGAAAGTATTTTCAAGTTTAGAAGATAAAAATTTTGAGAATCTGATTCTGATGTCGCTTTTCAGCAAGAATCCTTTAAAATATAAAATAGAAAACCAATCTGAATACACAAAAGAATTTCTTGATTTATTTGTGAAATTGACTACTGGCTCTACATACTCGATAAAAAATGGAATTCTCAATTTTGTACCCGGAAAACTGGACGGTGGTCATTTGAAATTAAAATTTTCAAACATACCTGAAATTGTGATTCCTGTAACAATATTTGGACTGTTCAGCAAGTTTGGAATAGATCTTGAGCTTGAGGGGGTAACAAACCGATTTAGTGCGGATTTTAAAGATTGTGAAATTGGAACTAATTCAAAAGATGTTGGAAGTGGTTTAAAAGATGCTGGAACTGATTCTAAAAACGCTGGAAGTGGTTTAAAAGATGTAACGAAAGGTTAGGCCAAGAAAAGTAGGAAAAAGTAGTTCAATAGATTTAGTACAAATAAAATTAGGAAAGTTATCGAAAAAGGTTGGAATAAATGTAAGCATAGACATAAAGAAAAGAGGATTTGATCCTGAAGGAGAAGGGATTGTTTGTATGAAAGTTGAGAAAATTCGAGAATTAAAATTTAATTTCTTTGTAGAAAACGAATTATTCTACAAGATTCGTGGCTTAATAGTCACAGCGAGAATAAGTGCTGATTTTACGCATAGAATGATAGAAAAAATAAGAGATAATCTTCAGGGATTTAATGATTTCAAAATAGCTAATATACTGAATAACAGAAATAATTCTGGGCCTTCACCGGGATATGAGTGTTCTTTATATGCCGAAAGCAAGACTGGGCTGGTTTCAACAACAGTGAACAACCCAAAGGTACCCGAGACAATGGCCGACGAGTGTTGTAAACGATTTTTAAAGAAAATAAATAAGAATGCTTTGTTTGACGACGATGCAATAGAATTTTTAATTATGTTTATGTGTCTGGGAACAGGAACAAGCCATTTGCGTCTACCGCGACTGAATAAAAGTGAAATCGAGCTGCTTGAGTTTGCTAGAGAGTTTTTGAATGTAGTTTACGAACTAGTGAAAGAAGATAAATCGATTATTTTGAAAATTAAAGGGGCTGGATATAAAAATTCTGCACGAGAGATATAATTTTTTTGTTAATTAAAATGTATTTGAATGAGTTTTGAGTATGATAAATAGTTCAAAAATTATTGAATTTAAAAGTATAGTTTGTCCAGGATATTTATTTATGATAAATAGTTTAATAATTATTGAATGCTAATATTTGTTTTTCGTTGTTAATTAGAGTGATTATCAAGCTGATGCAAAGTTAAATATTTCAAATATGAATAATTTATTGCAAGTTAATATTTGTTTTTCGTTGTTAATTAGAGTATCAGGCTGATACTCTAATTAATTGGTGCCAAGTCACTCGCGTATCTGCCGTAGATGTTTCTTTAGGCACTACTTGCATTCTTCGCTTCCGCTGCCTCTACGAAAGTTAAAATAAATACTTTCGAGCGTCTTCTAAACACCATTGATTGAATGTACGCATCCACTCTATCAGTTATCCCGATATTGTTCCTGTATCTTGTGGAATCTAGTAAATGTGAACAAACATGATATTTATCAGTAAATGATTTCAAGTGGAAATACGCTAGAAAGTGATTTTTTGATTATTTTGAAAAACGAGAAAAAGACAAGTAGTTGAAAAAGCATATGATTGAAGAGCAGCAATAACATCAACGGTATAAAAACAGCAGCACATAAATATATCAGTTGAAGTGTAACGTTTAATAGTTAAACTGAATTTAATAATCAAAAATTTTTACCGTCATAAGATGAGTATGGATATAGAAAAATATATGAAAGCAATAAGACAACTTAAAAGATCGAAAAGTGGTAATAATATTCCTAAAGAAATGGTCGATGAGAAGGATCTGATGCCGTTGACGAGCGTGATGAGCATGATCGACGACTTGAATTATATTATTGCGAAACATGAAAACAAGGAAACGAAGCCTATTCAGAATTATTTGGATTACATGAAAAATGATCGAGGCGTACGATTTTCTGAAAAAAAATATGATTATTTGTTTTTTGATAATTACCAAGTATCAGAAACTGACGATGGTGAGGCAACAGAAGAAAATAGAAGGGAGAAAACTGAACTACAGTTATTTCAATAAGTTGTCTGGGTTTGTTGCACCTTCTGGAAAATTAAAGTGGGATGATAATGAAATCACAGAGTTTTTTGAAATTTTGAAATCACAAATGAAAATAAACTTGTCGTAAAGCAGTTGTAATAAACGTACGATCGGAATTAATTTGTCGTGAATATTGAATGCCGTGTCTTTACCGTATATCAATAAGTATATATATTGTTGCGGTACTCTCAGGTATGCATTACAGAAGCTTGTATAATAACTAACAGAAGCTCATAAATGCACGATAAAGTAACATATTTGAATGTTTATTAACATTAGGGGTATAAATTATTGTAATATATAACAAAAACCATGCTTATTTCAATACAAACGAGATTCTTCCTTTGAAAGTACACATCTCTTTAAAATGACAGAAAGCTTTGGGGTTTTGAAATACCAAAAATAATGAATCAATAAAATTTAATTAAATCTGTCTTTGCTAATATTCAATACTTTAGTTTGACTCTCCAATTCCTTTTCACGTCTCTTGTCGATTTGTTCTTGCAATATCGCACCGACCATGACATTCTTATTCTTAAATAAGTTACCTTTAGCCTTCTGTCTAAATGTTCTGTACTCCTCAATCGTGAGTTTGCCTTCACTCTTCATTTCCTTAAGCTTGGTTCTCATATTTCTGATCTTCTTGATCCATATCTTATGATCAGACATACGTGCATTTCTTGTACCCTTCTTTTACCTGGGCCCATATGTCTGCCCTTCTTTTTCGCCTCCAATCTTTCGCGAGACTTGGCTCTTGAGTTATGATGATCGAGTTTTTGATCACCACCTTGTCCTCAATGAGTTTTCTTACATCACTTCTGGTTTTGACCTCAGCAATGCGTTGGTTCTCTTGTGGATCGATCCACACCTTGTTAAGTCCAGTCCTTAAAATTCTGGAAGCTAATCTTTGAACAAATGCAACACGAGCCATTATAGGGTAAATTTTTTTCAAAATTTTAAACGGCACAAATTGAAATAAGTCAGCTAATGCTGCAATTGCACATATTTGAGTAATCGTATGCGGTTAATAAAAATATATTTTCATCCAATAAATAGCCCATGTTAAACCCTTCCAAATTTCAATTGTACCCGTACAAATGCGAAGATTGCGGAGAAGAAAAGAATATTATTGAGGATGACCGGACTGGTTACAACATATGCAAAAGATGTGGTTGCGTTCTGAAAAACAGAATAATCGATGAGGGAAGCGAGTGGAGATCTTTCGGGGACAGCAATAAGGTCGATCCATCACGCGTGGGGAGTGCACACAACGTCTTTCTCGAAAGCGAACAGCTCGATACTATCATATCAACAGGACAGGGCACGAATTCCTACACCCTCTCGAAAATACAAATGAAAAATTACATGAGAGGGTCTGAGCGAGCATTGAAAAACGGGCTCAACCTGATAACAGCTTTCTGTGAAAAAGCATCGATCAGCAAAACAATAATAAATAGAGCACATCACATTTTCAAATCTGTAGAAGGCAAGAAGCTATTAAAGGGGAAGAATTTAGAAGGGGCGGCCTCTGCTTGTATTTACATAGCATGTAAACTCGAAAATGCATCGAGGACATTCAAGGAAATAAGTGTAATCACGGGAATCCAGAAGAAAGAGATAGGCAGATGCTATAAGCTGATAGCCAAGGAGGTCGACACTAAGGGAATGGTGCCCAGTGCTGACATCGTAGCGCGGTTCTGTTCCGATTTGAGTCTAAGTCTCAAAGTACAAAAGATAGCGATTGTTTTGTCGGAAAAAATACAGGAAATTGGGTGTTTGACTGGGCGTAGTCCTGATTCGATCGCTGCCGTAGTAATTTATCTTGTAACTAATTTATTTCCTAAGATCAAAGAGGTTCAGAAAGACATTCCTGCTGTTACTAACGTCACAGATATCACAATCAAAAATATTTACAAAGATCTGCTCAATTACACAGATCAAATAATTCCGAAGGATTTAATAGACGAAACATACATCAATAATTTGAATTTGAAGCATTAATTCGTTAAATTAATTTTTAGTTTGTTTTTATTTATTTATTTATAAAATTTAATCGTTTTAATAAGTTTTTTTCCGTGCAATATTCCTATCATTTATAGTTTTTCCTATGATTTATAGGACATTTCCATCATTTATAATTTAAATAAATAGCTATGAAAATCCCACTTGAATAAATTTAATCGAAATTTTGAAAAATAATTGCAAAATCAAAAATATAAAAATTTTAATAATTAATTTACTTTTTTCTTCGTATTCTCTCCTTGCGTTTTTCTTGACGGCCGTTAGACTTGGTCTTTTGTCCTCGGACCTTCAAATTCGCATCGAGTCTAAGAGCCCGGACCTCCTTAATCTTCTTACCTCTTTCAATTCTCATTCTTATCCCAGCATCAATCTTGATACCAACCAATTGAGAACTGCTTCCATCAGCAATATCCTTCTGATGGTTAAGATAATAACTAGGAATCTCGTATTTGGCAGGATTTTCAATGACATCTTGTATTTTTTCTATCTCCTTTGTAGACAACTGTCCGGCTTTTTTATCGGCACTGATACCGGCTCTAGCTACCACTATTGTACCAAATCGGGATCCAATCCCTTTAATACCAGTCAATGCGTGTGATGTTTTCTTATTACCATCTATATTCGTGTTGTATAAACGGATTATATGCTGGATCTCCTTCGTATCAAAACTGGCAGCAGCAGATTTGGATGCTACTTTTGTATCGGCAGATGATTTCTTGTCCATTAGTTAGGGCAAATTTTTTTGCAAAATCTAATAAAAATTTTTAATAAAATGCAAAAACTAGTTTTTTGATGAAAACAACAAAAACCATGCTTTGAACCCTGATCGATATGCTACAATGCAAAATTAATCTTTTCAAACGTGAGAACTATCACTATCATACCTTACTACTTCTTGATGACTGTATATAAATACACGCGTCCTTCTCCAAAGAGCTACTTTACTTTATAATGTTATGTATGATAATCCTATCCCGTTACGTAGATAAACCTACCATTAACTGTATAATCTCGATCAAACTTATGTTTTGTATTAGGATAAATATAAACAATATTAGCCGCATTATCTTTATCAAATATCTTGAAGTATGATGGATCTAATAAATATAATTGCTTTTCAAATTTAAAACTTTTTTTGCCTGACGGGTATTCGAGTTAGTACAGTGGGGTGCACTTACTAAAAATTCCTTAGTTAGCTGCAGGCCTTCGTCAAACATATATTTTTATCGTAAAGATATCGTATTTGATCAATAAACTATAAAAAACAAAATTTAATAACTGATTTGATCAATAAATTTATAATGCCGCACTGTAAAATTGTTTTTTTATTATAAAAAAATTATTTATCAGTATTTTTAAACCAACAACATGTAATTGTTTGTTTTTCAGCAATATAAGCCACTCGGCTATGATCAGAGTCCACTCAACAGTTTAGAAAATATATTTTTGCAGTAAACGCTGGTTTTAGATCTTTCCGGTAATTAGTCAAGATATTTTTATTTTTTTAAGAAAAATCACTACAAAAAACAATAAAAATGTTGTATTTAAATGATGTAGTGCCTAAAGAAACATCCACAGCAGATACGACGAGTGACTTGACAGCAAATAGCTTGGCATCAGCCTGATACTCTAAATAACAACCAAAACAAATTCAAAACTTCAATAAATTATTATATTAAATAATCAAATTAAAATTATAGTTTAGTAGGCAAAGCTGATGACTATAATACCTGTGAATTTCTAACCCAGAGAATAATATATGTTTTTACAAAACTATAACCTTCAAAATCTTCTACTAATTAAACAAAAAAATTATTTTTTTCGATTTTTTTAATTTGTAGCGACATATAAATAGCTGTTGAAAGTCAAAATTTGGTTAATAAACACATTTTAAGACGTATATCAAATATGATATTCTTATAACTAATAAAATTGTGCAACCATTAATCAACACATCTTGTTAATATATTTTCCATACTTTCTAATTATCATTTTGTAAAAATAGTGCCCATCAATGAATAATAAGAAAATTCTTGCGGAATATCCTATAGAGCTGTCAACTAATAATATGAATCTGGCTCTTTATCGATTTCCAGATTTGCAGAAGGATCTAAATATCAACAGGATCAAAAATTGGGAAGCCTGCGGATACACTGAAATTGAAATGAATTTTCCCAACACAAATATATCTGCGTGTAAATTAAAGACCATAGGCAGTTCATTCATTACATACAAATCGCAACGGGTTGAGGGAGTTAATTATTTTTCACTGTGTATTGATAATGGCAAAGCAATATTGCACAAAATACCGCATTTATATATGTTTGAGCCTTATCACCATTATTATCCAGTGGAATCTGAATCTGAGTATATTAATGATATTGCAAAGGAAGAAAATGACGATGAAGTAGATTATCCGAAGATAAATAATATTGGAAATATAAAAAAACTGATGAATGATGAAATGAAAGTATTAAGGTTTGAGGATTGTTCAGAAAAATATAAAAATGTCTATGAACCAACAAATTGTAAGTCTTGTAATGAAAATAAATTAACGATAAATGAAAACACTTCAAATGAAAATGAAAATGAAAACACAATAATTGCAAATGAAAAAAGACAGTGGAGTAATTCAAAGATAGAAAAAACAATTAAAAATGCCACTATTGTCAACTACAGTTATTTAGTAGATGTTTCTGGACGTGAAGATATTGTTAAAAGTATGCTTATCAAAATGACAACTAAAGTATCAGGGAGATTTATTTTAAAAAACGAATATTATGAAAAAAGCCTGGAGGATAAGAGAACACGATTATTAGATTTGTTCAAACACAAAGAAGAAATAAAAATTGATAACGTCAAATTCCTAAAAGAAGACCAATGGCTTGCGGATGAAATAGCACATAAAATTGGTACAAACTATAAATTAAAGGGATTTTATGAAAAAGTAGACTTCAATGCAGATGAAATTAAAAATCTCAATAGAAAAAAATAAAAGATATTTTGTTGAAACATGTTATGCTGGGAACCAGAGAAATAAGCTCGTATACGGGGATTGAAGAAGATTTGATAATTTTAAATTTTCAAGAAGAACAAAACGACTATCACCACTTGGCCAATAATGGATTCGTTTTGGTTAGTGATAATCATTTAATTAACATGATTCTCAGAGAATTAACAGGGAAAAAAGTCATCACATTAGAAGAAATAAAAAATATGTTTGATGATAATAATTTTGAATATGACGAAAATTTCATAATTTCTGAAATTAAGAAATATTGTAATTTAAGAAACAAAAAGTTCTTTTTAAAAATTTAAATAAATAAACTTTATATACCAAATTTTATAATGTATTTTAAATCTATATTATTTAAGCTGATTAAATTATACCGCTCCAATCTCTTGACTTATCTCTACGTTGACTTATTATAACTACTTTTATACCGCTGTTATATTACTGCAGTCTCTTTGATTATAACTACGTTGATTTACTGTTACTACTTTTGATTAATCCATTTTCGATTTTTCGATAATAGTCAAATGGAATACAAAATGTCCGATGCAATTTACAAATTTAATAGTATTTGTTTAACAACAGCATTGTTGTTTACTTTACAATATCATTTATATTTAACACAGATAAAAAAATCAATTCATAAAAAATAATTATTGAAAAATTTAATAATTATTTACGCGTAATAGTTTAATAAATACTCGAAGTGTTTGTTGGCACGAGCCCATGATCCTAATCTCGATTTGATCAATTTCTTAGCTTTATTGTATTCTTTGGCTTTAATAAAATCTAATGCTTTTTTTGGTAAGGAGCCAAGCTGCATATTTTGCGTACAAGCTCTTTAGCAATCAATTTAGATTCAGATAATTCATACTTCTTTTTTGGTATAACTGTTTTAACATTTTCTAATCTATTTACTTTATATGCAATGCGGGTTTTTTTAAATACTTAGGCATAGATCTTATCATTGGGGTATTTTTTTTGCAAAATTTTAAAAATTATTTTTATTCAAAAATATGTTTCTCAATGAAAATAATAGCTTCAGAAGGATAAAATCATTAATAATTTACAGAAAAACACTTAGTAGTTTACTAATTTACAAATAATGCCACTAATTTATGAAGATTACAAGATACATTAAAATAAAACATATTTGGTCTAGTGTTAGTTTCCAATAAATTGAAATACACAGTTAATTCAATGTATAAAATTTTCATTGTAATCAAACTTGTTTGTATCAAATTCCGTTACAAATTATTTGCGCTATTAAATCGCAATTTCCCGGATTGAACGTGTGACCTGTATATAATATACTGTGTCTTGTTTATATAATTCATTTGTTTGTACAAAAAATTTTACTTTTTATTTTTCTAAATTTACTTTTTCCTTTAAATTATTTTTTATTTTTCTAAATCGATTATTTTTTTAAATTTACTTTTTATTTTTCTAAATTGCTTTTTATTTTCTGAATTCGCTTTTTTTGTATTTTATATAGATTTGTTGCGGAAAGTGATCTGTGTAGACATTTTTTACTCATTAAACTCAGAAGTTAAGATTAATTGAACAGTAGCTATGGCTAAAGCATAACTTTCAGTCCACTATGGAATAAATACCACATTATGTTTCATTTTTTAACATGTTTTTCCACCAAAAGATAAAAGTATGAAGCTATTTTTAATATTAAAAATATAATTAGATCATTTTTGAAAATAAAAAGTTTGAGTAGTTTATATTTCGAAATATGAACCTATGAGACCATTTTATGTTATGCCCTTAATGCAAGTATTTAAAACTAATATGTACAAAAAAATCTTACAGACTCAGGAGTTCATCTCAGCATTTGTTTAATTCTTGTTTATGTACTTATTTAATTTTTTATTTGTGAATATAAAAAAATTGAACAAAACAAAGTTTTATTTTGTAAATGCTTTTAAATGTTTATTAACATAATATTAAACGGTTATTTATCTTGTAAATGTTTTTAAATGTTTATCATCATAATATTTAAACGTTTATTTATCTTGTAAATGTTTTTAAATGTTTTTGTAAATTCATTATTGAAAGTTAATAATATTTAAAATGTTTATTTATAAGTGTTCTTTTACACTACTGGTATTACTACAGACTCTTCACTCGTACAACTACTTTCTTTTATTTTAAATAATGTATTTTTCCCAAGAATCATCTACTTTGTTACCTTCTTCTATCCACAATAACTCATCTTGTAAAATTCTCAAACAATTTATTTCGAACTGTCTTTCCTCTAATAAGTAATTACAAAGATGTTCTAAACACTCTCTGTCATCGCCCAAGTTAAATGTTTTACATATTATGTTTATTCTTGTTTCTCTTCTAACTCATGTTTTTTGATGTGTTTGTTAAGCGCATCTGTTCTTGAAAAACTTTTTCACATATTTTGCATTTGAACGGCTTATCTCCCGTATGAATTCTCATATGTGCTTGAAGAGCGTATTTGTTGCTTAATAACTCTTTATTTCGCAGACAATTTTCCCATAAACATATATTATCAGTAGTCTCTTTTGCATGTTTATCGACATGCTCCTTGATATGCAATTCATCTATCTCTTCATCACAATGATTCCAGAGGCATTTCATGGGGATTCTGACATTAAAGATTGAAAATATTTCAGACATTTATTTTTGTTTGTTTATTACCCTTTACAATTATATTTGTACATTTGATTTTGTTTGATTTTTTATAATTACAAACAAATTTGTTATTGTAACAGCTTAAATGTTAATAATATCTTTCAAAGTGCATTTGTTTTACAAAATCCAATTATTTTTTTAATTTTGGTTATATTTAAACTTTTCCTGACAAATTTAATTATAAAGCGTATCAGTAATTCAAATACATTTAAATATGATTAGAATGGACTTTAGAATTTAGAAAATATATCTCTGTACCGAATGGTAATTTTTATACAATTTAATAATTAGCTGAGATTATTTTTTTGTATACATTTTAAAATTTACATGTATAATTTAGATTTTTAAGTCTTTGATGCCCAAAGAATTGGAATCATAGATAATATTCGAGCCTACACCCAGTTAAAATGCTTAAGGTGGACTTATGAGGGACTCAGCTTTACGAAGAGGAAGCTGTGAATGGGTATTTTGAAGAAGAGGGAAAAAAACATTTATTTGTTTCTATTTTTTATAAAGTATATATTATGTTTTATATGGAAATAATTTATACTCTTAATGTCAATAAACATTTACATTCTGGTTTTTTATTTGTTAAAAAAACTTTGTTTAATTATTTTTAAAATTAAAAATCAGATTGATTTGTTTTTTTAAAACATTTTTAAAACGTTTTATTCTGTTATTCAGTAAAACAAACTGTTAGCATTGTACGAAACTAAGTCTTTATCATTATTTGTTTGCCGGATAAAATAGTTTGGCCACACAGACACTTTCCGTACGGGTATCCTGTGTTAGTACTGCGAGGCTTGCATCTACTAAAAATTTCCCAGTTATCTATAGGCCTTGGAGATCCATCATACCACTTGGGCCTTGATTTAAGGTTTATCATTGTTTGTTGTCATTTTTTCTTCCGGAAATTTTCATGAAATAATCTGCATAAGATTTATTAATACATATTCTTGTAGGTTTACTATCTTAAACCTTCCTTTTAAGTTGCTTCATGACTTCATATTTGCAATTGATGATCAAATTAATATTTTTAAATTAAATTTTAAATGAATATTTTTATGTCAGGAAATGATTTCAGAGAACAGAATAACAAATAATATTTTTTATCTTGATTATTTTATTATGTCATATTTTGGCAAACTGGCTGATAAAAATTGTTATTTTAAAAATGTTTTTATTAATGAGCTATGTGAATGTCCACTAACGTTTATAGTATTAATTATTATCATATCAACAAATTATATTTTTATGGATTAATCTAACAAATTCGAATGTTTATTAACATTTAGTGTATAAATTATTATTATATATAACAATAAATACATTTAAACTTGACTTTTATTGTCGACAGTCGGTATATGTAATATTGATTGATATGGTGACGCAGCATAAGGTGAATATGACAACAAAACATTGTATTTTATAAATTTGTGTAAATGCAAAGGTAAAATAAAGAGGCGAGTAAAGTCGAGTAAAACAGCATAGTCTTATTTAATTCTGTTGAAATTAAAAGTATTTTTATTTTTTCTTTTAGTTAAAATAAATTAAATTAAAAAAACTCAAGTGATATTTTTAATTGCGATGAAATTGCAATGTAATCACACATATTTATAACTGCAATCACACATATCTTTAATTGTAATCACAAATAGAATATGGTAATAATGAAATACAGCCTGTAGCAATAACAACAGTATTAATTGGCTATGATAAATTAACATAAATATGACAACTATGAAAAAACAATTCTTAAAAGTATTAACTTTTAATAAATAACAATTTATATATTTTGTTACAAAATTTTAATAATAATGTTTAGCATAACCCTATTATTTTAATGTACCCAATAACACTTACAAGACTTTCGAAGAAGAGAAAATTGACAATTCAGCTTTCTGACGAAAAGACCGTCGTCGGCTTACTGGTCAACTGCGATGTTGCCATGAATATACATCTTGAAAACGCAATCATTTCATCACTCGATGGAAGCAAATTTTTGCTAAAGAATGCTTTTTAAGAGGCTCCATTATCAAATTAATAAAGATAGATCAAAAGCTTATGAAAAAACAGGTGTTGTTCGACTGATAATTTATTTATGGTTTTGTTTATTTTTAAAATAATAAATTCCTGTTTTGTTTTTTAATTTTCAGTTTTAATTTTTTTTATGAATCGTAATAAATCAGATAAAATTATTTTATAAAAAAGTACTAAATTATAAGTTCAAATTATATACGAGTACAGATCATGAAATAACTTTAATATCACGTCATATGTATTTATCCTACGTCGTGCCACGTTATTAAATAAACATCCTTAATTATCAAATAATTTACGTATTTACAAAAAATGATGAGTTTAACCATGTTTTATGACTTGAACATAAGCGATGAATTCACAGCCTTTAGTCATCTTGAAAAAATAATTTCTCGGAGTCTGCCAGACTTATTATTCCCCAATCTGAATGATGCATTTGTTCCTCCGCGTCCTATCAATTCATCGAAAATTCCAATATATACAAGATGCAATATAGATTTTAATACAAAAATCGATCCATCAATCGTCAACCGGCTTTCAAAAATTTATAATGTTGTTTGTATTCGTACCAGCTGTTTTTCTGCTTTGCCGACGATTGCTAAGTTTGGACCTGATTTGGTACAATTACCGCTCGAAGAATTGAGACACGTCAAAAAAACACAAGCGGTCTTCTTAGAGAGTCAAAGTTATTTATAGAAATAGTCATCAGTGAAGGAATTTATAAGAAGCCTTGCTTTTCATGACTGTAATTAATAAACTGATGCAGTTCAATTGCAAAAACCATATTGTCTTGAGCAGTGGGGCTAAAATATTTACAGAACTTAGGGGCTATGATGATGTATGTAGAATTTTAAGATTATTTCATAAAAGCGACAAAGTTATTAAAAAAATTATTGATAATTCATCAGTGGTGCTGAAAAATGCAGCAATGAAAAGATATTCCACAAATGGCACTATTGTAAATTCAGAAAGCGAAGGAAGATTTAAAAACGATTTTATTTTGAATAATTTGAATTAATAGGATTTTTTTTAATTTGGAATAAATGTGAATGTTTATTAACATTAAGGGTATAAATTATTGGCATATAAAACATTTTGTATTTTTAAAAGTAATGTTGTATCTTATATTATAATTATTTTATAAATATGGTAAATCTATATTCTTAAAAATGGTTGAGTAAATTTTTTTGACTAATTTTTATTACAATACTATTTCATTGAAATGCAAATATTTTGATGAGTTTTCTAAAAATGCTTACATTTATATAGAAGATATGTCCAATTTTGTCGAAAATAAAATAAATTTATTTGTGGGGCTATTTTTTTTCTTCCTTTTTTTCAATATAATTATTCATACAGAAAATAATAATTCCATTTTGTTTTGAATTTTTTTAGTTATTTTGTGTCAGTAAATTACAAAAAAAATGTAGAAGCATATACAGAATTATACCAACTTTAATATAATATTGAATAAATTTATAAATCATTTTGCAGATTTTTGTGCCATTCACGCTAATTTTCAAAAATAATTATATTAAGCAATGATGATTTCGAGAAAAAAATTAATTAATTAATTTACAATTTTTATTAATTTACTGAGAAACTCTAGCAGTATTTGTTAAAAAAATAGATAAAATTTAAAAGATACATGCGTGTTTTAAAATGTTGCTAAAAATAAAACGAAACGAGTAATGATTTCAAAGTTTTTAATAAAAAAATTACCCAAAATTATTTATGATGGTTTTTTCAAATTATATCAATTTTTTTATTGTTATATATAAGCTAAGTTTGCTTGTTTTAGCTATGGATGTAAACCAAAATAATGATAATATTGGTGCTGTGGATGTGGTAGAAAACGTCAATCATACCAACCGATTGGTGGCTGATATATTACGAGATTTGGATAAAATAAAAAAACAAAAAAATTTCAGCATTTGAAATACAGAATTTTGTGGAAAAATTCAAGACGAGGATCAATAAATATAAAATGAAAAGCATAAATTTTAAATCAGTGTTGTTAAAAGAGGAGACTAAAATTCATGAAAAATCAGATAATTTAAATGACAAAAATGATATTAGTTTCAATAAAACAATCTGTAATATTTCTATAGTTGAAAAAAAATACAAGAGGATTTAGATAATGATTTTGAATTTTATTTTTATGATCGTGAAGATAATATTCACCAAATTAAATATGATTTACAAAAAAGTAAGCAAACATTGAATAAGCTTTTAATTATGTTTATGAAATTAATTGAACTTAGATACTTTTTTAACGAGATATTTACAGAGTCTCATTTAAACTACGATGATTTATTTAATAAGATTTTTTTTGTGCATTCAAAAAATAGTGTGATCACTATGCATTTTGATATTTGTTTAATGATAAAGTTATTTTGTGACCTAAATGATAGTATTATTATAATGAATACCGATGATGATTTTGGCTATTATTTATTAAATGAATTCATCAATAGCTATGATGATGTATATTCACAGGATTTTTTTGATGGCAATAAATCAAATAATTTAGAAAAAGTTGATGTTAAAACATTATTTGATATTATAACTTTAGATATCGATGAGTTGAAAAAATTGCTGAAAATTTATTTTGATTTAGTTCAGCATGATGAAAATGTAAAAGAAAAATCTTATAAATGGATACGTGATAGTTCATCTTAAATGTACAAATTTTAGTTGTTGATTAATTGTGAAGCTTATATTATTTAAATTATATTTTTAATTGTATTGTTGTTGACTATTCAATTATATTTACTTTAGTTATCGCAACTACTTTTTAATTATGTTTTAATCCTAGTTTTTCATAATCACTATTTATTTTGTCGGCTTTTTAATTATCTTTATCTTAATTAGTATTTATTTATACAGAATATATTATTACATATTAAATGAAATCTCTTAATGAAGAAGTCTATTTTAAAATTTAAATTTTATTGAATAAAAAGTATTTTTTCATCAAAATTATAACAAGGTATGTTAAATAACCCGTCATCATTCTCCAAGTCACTGATCCCGAAAATGTAAAACTGCCAAAAATCCCAAGCCATTCCCAACGCAATTCAAAAAAGAGCAAAAAATACGATCAAAAAAACGGTAAATCGAAAACGATAAAAGTTAAAAGAATAAAAATGTATGTCCAGAAATGGAAACGTGACAGTAAGTTCACAAGATAAAGAAGACCAAAATCCGGTTTCGCAATACCATGAAGTTTGTGAATTAATAAAGAACTGGTTGAATAATCATTTATAAATGTTTTGTATTCTTTAGAAAGAAAGAGTGGAATATTTCATAATTTTATTATCGGTGTTGTCAAACGCAGTTGTTATGTTTGGGAATTTTTTTCGAGAATTGGTTTGTAAGGAATTTTGTGCTTGTCTTTTTTTGTGAAAAACTTACTAGATGTGTTTGCGCACAAAGTAGGCAACAATTCTCCTGAAAGAATGTGTGATTTCATGCTGGAATACGGATCAGAACATTCACAGGGGAGGCGGCGAGGCAAATATAGAGGAAATTATAGCTGCCAAACTCATAAACAATTGAATACAAACAGGGATAAACAGTGCTTGCGAAATAATGAATGCAATGCACTCTATTTTTAAAATAAGCAGATAAAGCCGGTTTTTTCGGATGAAATGAGAATTTTCGAATTGTAAGCATGCGATATAATAAAGCCGTAAGAAAAATAATAAAAGCGAGGAGCGATGACAGATAAAAAAATAAAAATGCGGAAATGATTAACGACATTTTACTGGGAAAAAATGGAGGCAACATAGAAGATAAAATGGCGAAAAAAAAGATATGACGGATGAAGCCGAGTATTGTTCGTTAAAATTATACAAATTGTCGGAATCAAGTAAATGAAAAGTTGTTTGTAGACTCAGGAGAAACATAATTCATAATTGGTTGATATATTATTTTATATTAAACAAATATTTAATTGTTTACAAATGGCATTAGATTATACTATTTATTTTGTTTCATAAAATAATCAATGCTTCATAAATATTTTTTTTGACGTACAAATAATTTCAATGTTTGTTTTAAATTGAAAATTTAAATAATTTATAATCACTGTTTTTTTAATATATGTGAATGCGGATAGACATTAGGTGTATAAGTTATAATCATATATAATCATATATAAGTTTATCATTGGTTAAGTTATTTGAAATTCTGTTTTTTTAAATTCTTTTCTGACATAAAAAATATTAATTTAAAGAAAAAATTTTGATAAATCACAAATTCATAATTTTCCAAAGTTTTATAAAGTCATGGATCAATTTTAAAGGAAGGTTTTAGCATATTAAACCTACAAGATGTCATTACATTTTAAAAAATACTTGAATAATTATAAAATTAGTTTATTTTTGAAAAATAATAAAATTTATGACATATTTGATAAAAATACCTAGAAAACAGTTTGTTTGAAAAAAACGATTTATTTCAACAAATTGATGATCTAATTAAACAGATCTAATACTAGTTTTAAATTTAAAAATGAATTTCGAGAACATTAATAAAGCAAGTTGAAAAACTATTAAGTACTTTTTAGCCCTGTACTCGGCATATCTCCAAATTGCATAATAATCGTATTTCAAAACAAAAATGAAAAAAATCAAATTTAAAAAGACCTGTAAATTATAAAACAACCCTATAAGATACGCACAGTTATCGCCTTTAAAAATAAAAAATACAAGAATTACATATATTATTCTGAATATATGTATTGTTATCATGTTAAATTTAAAATATTACTGATAAAATTGAACCCTTCTTGTTTGAAATTATTCCAATCGATAACGCAGTTAACAATCAAACAAATTAAAATAGAATTATCTTTCAGAGCTCAATAAATTTTTTAAATAAAAAAATAAACAAAGTATAAAACATGATAACATGATATTCAAGCCAAAAAACAAATCTGAATTGTAGTATAGAATTTTAGAAAGTAAATCCCAATAACTGAATCCCGATATTAAAAATGCGATGACTGTGAAAAAAAAGTAATAAAAATCATCGAAACACACGGCAGAAATCCATATTCCATTATAGAAATTTGTATTTATCAAAACAAAGGGAAGTGACAGAAAAGCAGCTTGTTTGAATATAATAACGATGTATATAAAATCACAAAATCCAAGTACAAAACAATTCCATAAGAGAATGGAGTTTAATTTCTCTGATATTTGATAAAGTGAGTAGACCAAATGCCAATAAGTTGGGAATATAAAACTCAACTATCTTATTCTGTTTAGCATTTAAATTGTATAGTGTCAAAAATGCAACAATTAAAAATGTAGAAATAATAGTAGTTCTAAATCTTGGCATTTTAGGGATCAAATATTTATTGGTTTAATGTAAAGCTGCTAAGAACGATAAGTCAGAATAAATTGCAAATAGGAAAGACTGGCAATATGTTAATAGCTATAAAATAATTGCAGTTATTATTAAATGAATGGTATTTTGTTTATCAAACTGAAACAAAAAATCATTTAGTTATTATAAAGCAATCTAGATATAAGTAAAGAGCCAGCAGCAATAACACCAGAATACAAAAGCTGTTCTTGTTATAAATTGGCAACTGATAGCATCTACAATATGTCTGATATTTTAACATTATTTATTTTTATTGTCCAACTCTTATTGATTAAGAAGATGTTAGTATGATAATAATTTACAAACCTAATGCTAATAAACATTCACATCAGATATTATTGAAACATATAAGAGTTAATCTGGGAAGGGTCTGCGTAGGCAGGCCATTTACGTCCATTGGCAGAAAAAATATATATAAGTTTAAAAATAAACTGTTATTTATGAAAACATTTTTACCCTGGTGTTTAGAAAACACGATAAAACTAAATTGATAAATATGACTGTGTAGCAAAGGTTCCGTAAGTGGTTTAACTAAAATAAATCGTGGTAGTCCGTGGGGATCTACCTGGTAGCTTGTATTATACGTATGTGGAAGACGGAACGGTTTGAATCATAATCTGGGGTTTATTAACATTAGGGGTATAAATTATTATCAAATACAACTATTGATCAAATGCAATATTATTTTTGTCAAATCCAATTGAAAATAATAAGTAAAAAATAAATACACAAAAATTTCAGTTGTGAATAGTATAAACTTATCAAAAAATGCATTGAGAAAGGTAAATGTCGGTAGTTTTAGTGGGCTGACTTCTTTTAAAACCGCTCCACGTCTCTATGAAAATTTGATAAAAAACCTTATCTCAGAAAAAAATTATAATGAATCAGGCAACAAACAGGTGTAAGTAATCAGTGATAAGAGTTGATATTAAAATAATAACTTACAAACAGAAATTTTAGATTTCTGAATTGAAATTAAATGCGGTGACGAGACAAAATATGGATATAAAAAGAAATATTGAAAATAATAGATAAAATGAAGGTTTCAATAATAGATAACAATGGGTGTATATTGTTGTCAATAAAACAAAAAATATAAAGTGTTTCATGTCGTTACAGATGGCCGTATTTATAAAAACAAAAAACTCATAACTTGATGGACCAGGAAATGTCGAATGGTATAAATAGAATGGCACAGGCCATAGAAGATGAAGTGGAATTGAAAATAAAAGAAATAAAAGAAAAAACAATAGAAATGTATGACAAATTGAAAAGTGTTTATATAAACAAGGGCGTGAAACGAATTGAAGAAGAAAAAAAGCGCGAGTTAAAAAATATAATAAAAGAGAAAAATTGCAAAGAAGGAGGAATGAAGTTATTTTACAAAGAAAAGATATTAGTTTTCAAGCACGCCAAGATAGAAGGATTTTTTAGAATAGTGGAAAATAAATTAGAAAAGGAGTTATTGAGCGACGATTTGGTGAAACAATGTGTGAATAGAATAGTGGAGGAAGATGAATTAGAATACTTTTACATATTGGGGAAGAAAAATGATTTTGAAAAGATAATAAGTGTATGCAATAAAATACTTTTTAATTATAAAGTGAGATATGAAATTAAGTTAAATGAAAGAATAGAAGATAGTAGTGATAGCATGATATTAAATCCTAAAATAAAGAATTTTTCAATAACTGAGAATAGAGCTGATCATTGTTCAATAACTGAGGGAAAAAAGATTTGACAATAATTCTGGCGGAAATACCGAACGATGCACTTGGTGGTATAATTGTGGTTTCTCAAAATGGAAATAAAATATATGATAATTCTCATAAAACAAGACTTATAAGTTATAAAAAACAACAAATGGATCAAATAAAAAGAATATTATTTAAAAAATAAAAATTTAATAATTACAAATTTCCATGGAGACAGAGCGTTTTAAAAGAAGGTTTAATTCAGTAAGTAAACCTACCAACATTTACCATTTTAATGTTTACAATAAACAAGATTAACTATCAAAAACCATTAAATATTAATGTTTATTGACATTAGAAGTATAAGTTATTATCATATAAATCATTAAATGTAATGATTTATTAACATTGAGGAATATAAATATTGAATATTTTTTTAAAAATTTATTTTGTTACACAGCTTGAACACCAAGAAACCATGAATTAGTTTACTTCGAACATTCGCCTTTGAAAATACTTTGAATATTTTTTTCCACAATGTTCAAATGATTCTCTCCCAGCTTCCACAATGCACAGTTTTCAAGACATACTACATCTCCTATTTCCACGCCCCTATCATAAAAACACGAGCTACCAAAAATAATTCCCGTCATGTCGCATAATTCCCAGCGACACACGTCCTTCCCGAACATTTCAATGCCTTTGACTATCGCGTAAATAGGCCCATCCACTCGATAGCCCTCGATTCTCTTTGTCTCTGCTATTGATATCGCATCACTCGACGTATAAGCAGCAAGCATTTCAAAGTCAAGTTTAAAACACTTCGTTTCTACATTTTCATATTGCGATGTTTTGATCTCAAATATACTTTCATCATCTTCAAAAAAATCATCTAAATTTTTATTCTCAGAATTATAAGTGCTATTGCCACCTTTTTTAAACGATTCTATAAATGTGGAGTTATTATCATTTTGTGTAGCTATCATTTCCTTGATATCTGAATAAGTCGAGTTGTTATCCTTTTGTGTAGAATTTAAGCACTTGAAATTACTTTGATTATCACTGATCTCTGATCGATTTTTTTTGTTCCTTCGTGGGATCTTCTTATTTCTTCTATCCAATTGTTTTCCATATTCCTTTTACTAGAAACGTCGTTTTCAATAAATACTTTTTCATCAGTTAATATATCTTCATTCTTATTCCCTCTGGCTTTATCAAGTAAATCATTCAATTGTGTCTAAGTTGTCTGTCTTGTTTTTTATTAGATTCTTCCTTTTCACTCTTTTTTCCTACCGATGTTCTGAGTATTTCTTAGCTGTGCAATCAAATCATCCATGCGTTTATGCAAATAATTTTTTATTATAAATTTATACATACTAATTCAAATTTTTTAATAAATAAAATGCCTACGCAAATCACTTTTGAACAAAATTCAGATTTTTAGTAAATAAAGCATACGTTTGTGTTTGTAAAATATTCTAGCTAATCACTGTTATAGTAACTATCTTAAGTAGTAATCAACAAACAATATATTTATTAAAAATTTAAGTGCTGAATAACTAGCAATCTTTTTGCTTGAAATTATTCTAAAATATTTTAATAAATTTAATTATTAGAAATAGATTTCATATTATTTCTAAAATAAGACTTTAATAAATTTAATTACTAAAAATATATTTCATATCGTTTCAAAAAATAAGACTTTAAGCGCAGACGGTATTCACTGCTAGCTAAGCTCCTCGTGCGGTCCCCATCGCTTTACAACACAGTCTTGCTCTCTTTAGAAAGCTCCCTTGTGTATCGCTTAAATCTTATGAGTTTTTTGTTGCTAGGTTGATTTCTCTAACCCACTATTAGGGTTGCGAAAATATTTATAGTTGTGTTTTGAAAATTCTCACTAAAATTTATGAATAGATCAGTCAAACAAGATGCCCAATACATGTTTAGTAACTAAAGCTTATTAATGTAAGATATGTGTAGACTCTATAATTTCAATAATATATGTTTGCACAAAACGGTAGGTTTCAAATACTTTTAATAAATCTGATTTACTAAAAACACAAAATATTATGTTACTTTTAAATAGATACTATTGCAGTTACTTTTGTTCTAATTACTAAGATATTTACTTAAAACACAAGTTATTTCAGTTATTTTGAAATTATATACATTAAAATATATTTAACTAAAACTACATACAAATAAACTATTTTATTTTTTTATTTAGCCGTAAATGAAAATGATTAGCTAGTTTCTAATATATCTACAGATATTTATACATATTGTTACAATATACTTATTATACAAATTAGTTTATTAATATTATACACTTTCAATTCATATATTGATTAATCTATGCGCTTAACCACTTCGTTGTGTTTTTTCTATAAAAAACTACTTTTTTACAATATTACGATATTGTTTTTAAAAACATGAAAAATATAAAATGTATATGTATACTAATATTAAGAGTATAAATTATTATCATATATAACATAAAATACAAAATTTTAGATTTTTAATCTGTTTTTGTCTGGATACATGATACGATATATGCATTATTTAAAACTCTTTTTTAATAAATCTCTGAATTTTAATTTTTGATCAGCTTTCCAAAATTATATTCCATATCTTCAATATCATTTCCCAACAATAAAATTTGTTCTAAATCATTATCGAAATCTTTCAATCTTTTTATAATTTTGTCTAATCGCTCATTCACATTTTTTTCCATTTAAGGGATTAATTTTGTTTTGAAAATAATATGATATTTTACAATTGAAAATTTCAAGTATTTATATATAACAATTTACAATAACTTATAACAGTTAACAACAGTTTATAACAATTTACAATAACTTATAACAGTTAACAACAATTTATAACAATTTACAATAACTTATAATAGTTAACAACAATTTATAACAATTTACAATAACTTATAACAGCTAACAACAGTTTACAACAACTTACAACACCTTTTAACAACTTACAACAACTTAGAACACCTGTTAACAACTTACAACAGTTTATAACAATTCACTAATAACATGACAGTTTTTAAAACGTCAATTATATCGTAAAAATTTTAATATTAAAAACGCTTAAAAATAAGTTCAAACATATATCAAAATTAATTTTACTATATTACTACTAAATAAATATTAAAACAGTCTTGTACTTAAATTATTTTAAGTAACTGATTTGGATATATGAAATAAATTAAAATAAATTTTAAACAAATAACTAAAATCAATATTTAATAAACACATTTTTCAACATAAAATTTATAATAAAAATTGAAGCATCCATGACGTCAGATAAACTATAGAACTTTATAATAAATTGTTTGTTTTTGCACAGAAATGTTCCATAATATTTACGAACACTTTAAAAATCAAATATTAAGACAGGAATTACAGGGAACTTTTAAATCGAACAGCATCGACAGAACACATGTATATTTAATTATTATAGGCTTAGTCAACATACTTCTAGGTGTTGTTTCATTTCTGAGCTTTTATAATACAGCCACAGCAAGAATAAACTATAGTGGTGACACGATTAGTAAGGTGTATCTTAAAAAAGGAACATACAATATGTATATAGAAATCCACGGTTTCTACCAAAACAATTTGAAATCACAAAAAGTATAAATTATGATCAGCTCGCAGGCAAAACGATGGATCTTAATCTCAAAGATTGTAAACCGTACGATTATTTAAACAACAAACCATATTATCCGGCAGGGATGATTTCGAACACGTATTTCCAAGATATGATTGAGATAGAAGGAGTGAAGATAAACTCATCAGACATATCGTGGGAAGATCAGAGGAAAAACATCAAAATGACGAATTACGACAAGTCAGAAATAGTAAAACCCAATAAATGGAGTTCAAAGACGAATGCAGGACAAGTACCGCAAACACTACATCTGGGAGTGGATTGCCAATATTGGACGAAAGATATGTTAATTGGATTGATATAGTGCGTTTTCGCGATTCCGTAAGTTATGGGGAAGAGTGAATATTAGTGAGAGTAAGGATTATATAGTCAAGATAAATTCTATATCTGATTTTTCCAAAAAGGAATATGTTTTCTGAGAAGAACTGGCTCGGATAAAAGATCAGTTGTATTTCGATAGGATTGTTAGTGATTGGAAGCATTTCTTTATGTTTTGGATTATTTCTAATGTTCTTGTAAAAATAAGAGTCATTAACGAAAACATTTAAAAATCATTATTTGAACCAACTACTCGGTCCGCTAAATACAGAAACAATGTTTTCTGAACCCGGGCCCACCATATCATGCCCTGATAGGCTTTGATAACTGGAACAAATACACATTTTAATTTATGGATTTTTTTTAATAAGTTGATTCTGTGGGATAAAGGCTCTAAAATTTAATATTAAACGCTTAATAAATTTTGATAGATGTGATATGTGAAATAGTACATATCTTTCAGTTTATAAATGAATTTTATCATAGCGTATTTATAGAAAATCATTGTATTTTTAATAAAAATTCTTGCTGTTTTAATCCTTAAAACCAATTTAAAGAAGTAACAAAAACATGTCTAATGATTAAAGCCTATTAAGGTATAATCTGAGTAAACCGGAATTCAAAGAATAAATATTCGTGCCAAACGGTTATTTTTAGATATTTCCGATAATTAGTTAAAATATTAGTTTTTTATTTAATTTTTTTAAATGATTGTCAGTCCGAGGATCCACTGACAATCAATAGAATAAGCTCGACTGACCTATATACAATTAGTTTAGCAATATCGAGTGAGTCCTGATTTGTAAGATTCTGTTCTAGAACATTTATAAACAAAAGTTTAAATAAAGTTTTTATTTAAAAAGACGTAAAAGAAAAACGATAAATTTTAACACCACACAACAATGTTTTCCAGCAGAGCGCTGGAGACCGACGATTGCCAAAGCTAATTCTGTCGATTTATGTCAGATCCCTGCTTCATCACGGTCAAACACCTTGGGAACGATGATGATATAATTGTCTTTTGAATATCATTGTTCAAACGTCAAATCAATGATATGTTTTGAATAAAATACATGAAAGCTATCATTCATACAATGATTCTTTATATAATACATTTATTTTTGTCACAATAATAATTTTATTGTTTTGTCATAATTTGGACGTTATAAAAAAATCGAACTATGAAATACTAAAAAATATATTGAGTAATAGCTGTTAAAATTGAATAATAGGAAATATATCGAGTAATAGCTGTTGAAATTGAATAATAGGAAATATATTGAGTAGAAATAGTAGAAAATATATTGAACTTGAAATAGTAAATTATAATTTAATCAAAAAAATAACTAAAAAACAATTTTGATCTGTGAAATACTTGAAATTGATTCAAATACCTCTCAAAAACACGTAGTCGTACATAAATTGAAACAAAAATGACCAAAGAGCTGACTACAACCATTTGAATGATTTGACAGTTTTCAAAAGCCCATTATGAATACTAGAAGATATTTTGAAAAACATAGAATAAATACGGCATTTTAGATAACGATATAAAAAAAGCACTTGAAAACAAAACATTTGTTGAATTGAGAACTTAAGAGTATTAATGAATTAAAAACAGACCGTATTTGGACAAAAAATATTTCATGAATATTTCAGAAAATTGGATATTTTGAACGTTATCCGAAACGAACTAGCACAAATTGGTACGTAAATAATAAATTAGTGCACATTTGAATAATATGAATTGATATAAATGCCTTGAAAGCACCTTATTTGCGATGCTGGTGTGCATTTAAATCGAATACCCTGTTTTGAAGTTGAAACATTGAGAAATGAGACAGCAATCCAGTAAAATTAAATCACGAATTGCGTAGTAAATAATATCAAACGACGTAAATTGGAAAAACAAAAAGATAAATGGTGCAAATATGCAGTTATACGGGTAAATGAATGTTTTTGATTGTAAAACTGAAAACATATTGCAATAATTTAAAATAATAAAATTTTTAAAATAAACAAAAAAAATACTGTAGAAAAGTTATGGGACTTAAGAGGAAAAGAAACTTAAAGATAGATAATACTGCGCGGTATGCGGTATATTTCCTAAAAGAAATCAACAATGACTACTTGGAGGATTACGTGGAAGCACATGACAGTGGAATGGAGGCTGAGGAGGAGAAGGAAAGCCAATTGCAGAAAATTATTCAAAACAAGGATGGAAGCATTCCCCTTCCGATAATAAAACCGATAGACATTCAGCACGGAAGTTATACAGTAAAATAAATATGAGAAAACGGATTAGATGGCGCGATGATTGCCGGAATGATATATAGAGAGATATGATGACATGAAAATAATGGTGGAGGAGACTGAAGATGGGAGGATCGGGGAGGCGATGAGCCTGGAGAGAAAAGGATCAAGGGTGCTGTGAATTATGAGGCGATAAGTAAAGAGGAGATTGTTGAAATAGCGAAAAAGGAAGCTGAAGGGAAGTCATATATAAAAATAAAAGACATTGAATTAATAAAAAAATAATGGAAAGACTGGAACGGGGGAATGTTGGCGAAACGAATGAGCATCCTGAGATAGTGGAATATGTGAAGAGGCGGATGCTGAGAAGGTTTGAGGGCGGGGAGAGCGAGACATATGTATGTTTCCGAAAGCGGATGTTCCACCCGACCTTCAAATCGCGGAGAAACGAGAGTGTGATGATAGAAAAGCTGGAGAGGATGCAGGGTGAGTTTTTTTGTTGAAAAATCTTTGTGAGTTGTTGGACGAAAAGTGCAGGAGTGAGTATAAATACATCAAGGATACGAATAGGATAATAAAGGCGTATAATTGTAAGGAGTTGACAAGAAAAGAGAAAAGGATGTATAGAAGACGGATTGCGGGGCTTTTTAGTCGTGAGATGCTACCGTGTGCTAATTTGAATATATTTTCGATGATGGTTGAAAGAAGTAAAATAGAAATGTTCAATAATATAAAGATGGTGCCTGAGCCGTACATTGATGCTAAATACGCAAATGATATTTACAAAGTGATGAATTATATGAGAAGATCAAATGTAGAAAGTGAATATATGGAAGATATGGAAGATAAATTTCGAAAGTAATATATTTACTGAGTATATTGTGAGATGTATATAGATAAAGTGAATAATAAATAGAATGGAAGCTTTCGAAGATATGTGAAGACTTGTTGATTTGGGAAAATATTGTTAAAATATGAATTTAGAAATAAAATATTGTTAAAATATAAATTAATTAATGAAGATTATTTTTTAATAGGAAAGATGAGATAAATGAATTCTATGACAAATTGTACGTTAATCCATTTTCCTATTAAATTCATTTATGTGAAGCTATTTTAATGTTAAATTGTGAGTTATTTTTCAATTGACGAATGAGGAGTCGTAAAACATCTTCGCAATTTATTTATGAAAGTACTGATAAATTTCATATAAACTCTTTATTAGTAGCCGATTCATATCTTAAGATATTGCTTGCCCGGTATACGATACGACAATGAAAACGTTACAATTTGAAGAAAACAATTTATTCTAGTTAGTTAGTTAGACGCCGATATTTTTTCATCGACCATTTTATTGATGACATCTTTTCTTAAGTTTGCGATGAACCTATCGAAATCAGTAGTGGCGAGCTCTTCGGAATCATTAGTTACGTTATAAAAGCTGTTGTTAGGATTTTGCAGTTCTTCTGGAGTATATACGTTGTCGGTAAGCACGACGTCCTTCAATCTGACGATCTCCTTGGAACGGTCCTGTTTCATGATGATGACGAATAAGCTGTTTTTAATGCTGGTAATAACTGCCTTGTTATTCTTGCGCTGGGACAATAATCTAGGAACGACTTCCCTTCCAATTTGTACGAATTTCATATTGGGGAATAAAATTTTTCGAAAAAATATTTAAAAAATACGAAGCATTAAAAGACATGAAAGCGAAGCATATAAAAGACATGAAAGGCAAGGATATTTGCTGTCAAACAGATGAAAGGCAAACGATCACGTTTTAAATATCACGTTTTAAATATTTAATGGGAAATTGAGTAATTTTAATGAAATATTTTTATCCATAAATGGCACATATTTTGAAAAAAATGGAAAGCAGTTCAAAAAAAAACAAGCGAAGTCGTTGATATCTTATGATCCGAGATGGAAATAAAATCAGAAAAGAAAATGAAAACAGAAAGCGAAAACGAGGTTAAAACGGAGATCCGACAAAGAAGAAGAAGTATTTTGATATGTTACGGTCTAAAGCCGAAGAAAAAGATAAAAAAAAACTGAGGTTGGCAAAATAAAAAATACCATATATTTACAAGCAATAAATAATTTTATTAAATACCATATATTTACAAGCAATAAATAATTTTATTAAATACCATATATTTACAAGCAATAGATAATTTTATTAAATACCATATATTTACAAGCAATAAATAATTTTATTAAATATTATTATAAATACCATATATTTGTGGAAAGTAAGGATATTCGAGGTATTAGATTTTGACTGTGATATACTGTTGGCTATTTAGTTATTATTCATAAATTTTAAAACCATGCAATGACTGTATTGTCAACAACTTTTAAAATTTAGTGAATAAATTGATTTCTGATTGTATCTATTGTTCTTTCTGATATATTGAGTTTACGGACTCTGTTCTTTCTAACATATTGAATTCTATTGAATTCTATTGAATTGTCTTGAGATATCGTAGTATGAAAATGACATTTATTAAATAGGTCTAGCGATCTTAGCTTTATTAAGAATGACTTTGATGTACTCGTCAATCGAAATAGCGGCTACGAATGCCTCTTCCGAGGTATCTCCGGATTTCCCGGCGAAAATGGCAATGAGTTTTTTTGCTATCTGGGATTTCTTCTCGTTGCCCGGACACAGCCGAGCCGAGTATTTGTATTGTTTGAGCACGCTCCACGGGCCACACACGGGCATTGCGTGTATGATTTTCTTTCCGGTCGGGACACCTTCGAAAACGAGCGGCTCTGTTCCTTCTTCTTTGAAGAGGAGTCCCAGGCCGTATTCGAGTCTGTGCGGGCTGTGAAATGTTTTTTTGCCATTGATGATGAAACTGCCCCTGGCGACGAACTCGCCGCTCGGAGGTGTTTTGGAGACCTGATCCCCATGACATGGAAGACGTCTCGCACGACACCCTCTTCCCAGCATTTTGAATAGACAATGCCATCCAAGCAGCCTCTTCGACAGTCTTTTCGCTTGTGCCTCTGCAGACTACCGAAGACCCCCTGGACATCGCAGTGAAGATAGACATCCTCGTTTCCCAAGTATGTCTTGACAACGATCTCGTTTTCCGGGCGTTCTTTCCGCCGATCACGAGGTGTTTTTCGGAAGAGAAAAAGAAATTGAATTTCTCGAACCAGTACGGCACCCGCGTGGGGGGTTTGTGTCGTCTTCCTTCCTGGCGTCGGTTCTCGACACGCTCATTGCGGCCGCGGTCTTGGTTGCTTTATCCAGCGCCTTCTTTCTTTTGCCGTAATAGCCGTCTATGTTGGCGTTTATTGACGCGCCGAGTTGCAGCTCGACAAGACTGTCTTCGATCGCGACGACCGCCCGTCGCTTTTCCAGGTCGAAACTCAGAATCGCCTCGGCACACGGATTACCCATTTCTTTCTCGCTTTCCCAGAACTCTTCGAAGGCGTCCCATCGCATTCGTTTTTCATACACGCTTTTGAATATCCCGAGAATGCTTTCCACAAGCCCCCGATTCTGTTCGAGCAGTTCCGCTGTTTCCGCGTGTATGTCCCCGGCACATTCCAGCTCCTGGATATACGCCTGTTGTGCATTCCTGATTCTTTCCGACTTATCGGCTTTCACTTTCTCGTTCTTTTGTCGTTCGCTGAAGCAGAAGGCCACTGCCTCGTTGAATGACTCAAAATGGTAGGCTTCGTAGTTTTTATGGGTCTTCACAAATTCGCCAACCTCCTCTTTTTTCCAGTACTTCATTTCCCGCGGATTGTTTTTCGCGGCACTGTCATCGCCCGTGTTCTTATCGTTGATAGAACAAGCACTTAACTTCTCACTCAGACCGCTTGATTTGATCACAAGCACGTTGTTCGTGTGTGTTTCGAACGCGTGGAATTTATCCAGCTTTCCTTTTCGGACACACACCTCTCCGAACCAGCCAATGCTATTCACTTTGCTTTCCAGCCCGCTCAAATAATCTTTTATTTTGCTTTCATTCTCCTCCTTCCGCCATGCATCCCTTTCCCCGACTATTCCTTCCAATTCCCTTTCTGCTTTTTGCACAAACTCCTCTTCAAAGAATAGTATTTCTTCCAGACTCTTCGCTGCAAAATTGCCGTAGCTCAGGTCGAGACACACAGAGTTCCAGACGTATTTAGCGTTCTTTATCATGCCCAATCCCTCCACGGGTCTCTGCAAGTCCACTATGTTGTCCTCGTTGTCCAAAATCAATATATTGCCGTTGCTAAACATCTCTATAACTATCTTATGTCGTTTTATATCTATGACTACCACCCTATCAAATCCCGCTTGGTATATTCTCTGCACTTTGGCGTGTCTGCATTTTTCCCGCAGTTTCTTGCAAAAATGCGATATTTCCGTATCGTGCGATTCAGACAAAAACATCGTGTATCCCGGCTCAATCGTAAGTATGTCTTTGTTGGCAAATTTTATGTATGTGAATCTCTGTTGCTTGGAATAGTAATTCTGTATGTATTTGTTCACCAGCCGTTCATTGAGTTCATTGCAGATCGCTCTGATATCCAACGAGCTTAATCTTAGTTTCATTTGGGTAAAAATATTATCAATTAGATATATTTTTTCCCAAATGGTCATTCGTAATCTGTGATTCGTAATTCGTGATTCTATTCCGCTACTAATGCTTACTACGCTACTAATGCTTACTATGCTACGCTCTATGACTACTGCTGGAGGATGGCAATGAGCTCGCAGGATAATTGATTTGTGTTTCTAGCTAGCATCCTGCGAGCTCGTGCATTGCATCTACGTTTGTTTGTCTGGGCTCATTGCCATCTCCAGAGTACCTGCGGTTCTCTCCTTTGATTAATTTTTAATTATTTATGCATGTTTCATTTTTATATAAAATATAATTTAAGCTTAATTCTGGCCACGGCGGAAACGAAGCCATCAAGCATCAGCTGTGAATAATTTTATTTTTCAGAAGCGGAAAAAGAAATTAGCTCAGCAAAGAAATTTAATAGAAATATATGCTAATATCTTATGTTTACGAATTATGCTAATAATGCTAATAATGTTAATAATGCTAATATCTTATGTTTACGAATTATGCTAATAATGTTAATAATGCTAATAAATCATTACATTTTATTGAAATTATTAGCATATATTTTATTTTTCAAAAATATCTTCCGCATTGTTTTTTAATACTAAATTATATTCTTTCGCATATTTGATTCCTTCCCTGGCAATATTGGGATTTGCCCATATCCCAATATCCGCTTCCACGAGTTCCATATTATTATTTTCTGAAAAATCGACAGCACTTTTAATTGATTCGTACAAAGAATCTGTGCCTTCCAGAATTTGGTGATGGTTCCCAGATGCTTTATTACAAAATTTTATTTCCCACATGTTTTCGATTTTTTGTTTGGACACGTGGAAAACTGTTTTGCCCATTGATCCGTATGTACAACAACTGAATGCCAACCCTTTCAATGGATATATGTAGGTTGTGGGTATTTTTGTATGGTTTTGTCTCACCTTTTCAATTTCCAGTAACAAATACAATTTTTCAGAAACCATATTTTATCAGGATTGATAAACAATTCTATTTATTTATTTATCGAATCATCAATTTTTATCCACTCGCAAGAATCGAACATCAATAATCCAAAACCAATTCGAATCAATTTTTTATCCACTCCGCAAGAATCGAACATCAATAATCCAAACCAATTCGAATCATCAATGTTATATATGTCTTGTATTGTTTCAAATGTATATATGGTAGAATTTATACACCGATGCTAATAAACATTCATATATGCCGTCAACTACGATGCTATTGTGAAATTAAAACGCACAATTGTACGTAGACATTTTACCAGCTATTGTTTAGCGTTTAAAGGCAGGCGGTTGATCTTACAAATAAATCGACTAAATATTCAATAAATATATTGGAAATCATCGCAGACTCGTTCGATGCGATGGATAAGATGTTTCGGTGGCGATAGACTAGTCTGCGATGATAGCAGTTGATGCATGTTTTCAACTGTCAATCAAGCTATTTTGAAATGAAATATTGCGCATTCCCAAAACAGGCTCATCAAATGAGCGGCGATTTTATTATGTGAAGTTGAAACACTAAATGCAAAACAAATAATATAGAAAAAAAATCCAAGACAGAATGAATGATCCCAATTACACCAAATCATTTGATATGCCACAGCGGGGGCGGCCAAAAAAGCAGTATCGGGAAAACGAGAATGGCGTGCAAAATCCGAATTTCATGTTCCAGAACGGGAGTTTGAATGAGTACGAAACCAGCAAAGAAAGCGGCAAGATGTTTGACGAAACGCAGGGTGTGGAAAATGAGATGAAACACAATCCAGGAATAAACAATGCGGACGATAGAGGAGGCGTCTTAGAAGACATGTTCAATCTCAGCAGACAGAAGGCCACGAACTACGGCAAGGGACATCATGAATACTACAACAACTGCAACGAGATATTCGACTACGAGGGATCCACGTACAGCAAGAACGAAGACGAGATCTTTATACCGAAGGGCCAGAACTATCCATACAAAGATAAGAGCGTCTATTCCAAGCACCAGGAGGAGAAGGAGTATTTGAATGGTTTTCTGAATGACATGGACTACGACGGTGATTTCGCAAGCAAAAACGAGCAGAAGAAACCCGATTTCTTCATCGACCCGGAACAGTCGCCCATGCGCGCCAATGAACGATCCGGCAATCTCTTCTGTTCGGACCAATTGGGAATGCGCGCTAACGAGGGGCCGAACAAGCCGTTCGAAGGCTCGAATAATATTTTTTCGCAGGAGCAATCCTCGATCCGTCGGAATGGATCAGCAAACAATATTTTTTCGCAGGAGCAATCTGATATGAACAGAAAAGCACCCAACAGCATGTTTGGCCCCAGCAATTCCGAGATGAGGGCAAAGACGCAAAACAGTGCGTCAAGCAACATGTTTGGCCCCAGCAATTCCGAGATGAGGGCAAACATGCAAAACAATATTTTATATGCTTCTGGACATAGCCGTTTTAGTGCGGGGGAAATGGGTCCGGAGGAGAGCATGGCCAAAAGAATGTTTCAGATTCCGAAACAGGAGGAATACACGGCCGGTATTCAAAACAAACTGTTGGAAAACACATTGTTTCCACCAAATTACACGATCGAAAGGAAATTCGCGAGTATCGATAATGCCGAGACCTGTAATGAAATGAATCCGTACGGGCGAATTGAAAATGACTATGCCGGGTTCGGTGGAATGCTCAAGCCGAAGTACAACGATTTCGAGTATCAGGCCCGCCCGCAGGAGACCAATGAAAACAACTATATGATGGCTCCGCATCGTCCCGATATGTTTTACCATGATGGTTACAAAAACCACAATAGAATGAGACAAAACATGCACAGTTTCAATAACGAGTATGGCAACATGGATTACACCTCTGCCATGAATTATTTATATCGACACCCCCGGATTACCGCGGCAACGGGATCATCTGCGGATTCAGGAAGAAAAGAAAGAGCGGTTCCTGCATGCTGAATGCCGCAAACATGAAGAACTACAAATCCGCCATCCCGCCGTCGCGATATTCGTCTCTCGAATATATCAAGGGGACAGAAAACAGGGACGTCTTGAGCACCCCCGTACAGCAGCCCGTCAAAGAGAAAGGCAGGAAAAACAGCTTATTGGGAGCAATCATCGACTCGACCCATCCCCTGAATCAGGAACACAGGACTATTATCGAATCCTATAAAAACGATATAACGAGTCTCGACCTCGAAAACATCACCGTTTTTCAACTGAAGTCGCTGATGAAGGAATACGGTTTGAATACCGTTGGGAAAAAAATGAGTTGATAAAGATTCTGAAAGAAACCTTGAAAAAAGCAGAAGATGCGCATAACAGAAAAGAAATCGCAAAGCCCACGACTGTGAAAGATGAATCCAAAGATGGTGCTTCATACGATAATTTCTTCTTTTGATGATAGAAAGATTCCTGTTTTAAAATATGATCTTATTATTTTCGTCTGTAAAAAATATTTTCCGATTTCCATTTTAATTAGTTATATCATATTATATCATATTTAGTTAGTTAGTTAGTTAGTTAGTTAGTTAGATAATAAGTTAGTTAGTTAGTTAGTTAGTTAGTTAGTCAGTTAGTTAGTTAGTTAGTTAGTTAGTTAGTTAGTTAGTTAGTTAGTTAGTTAGTTAGTTAGTTAGTTAGTTAGTTAGTTAGTTAGTTAGTTAGTTAGTTAGTTAGTTAGTTAGTTAGTTAGTTAGTTAGTTAGTTAGTTAGTTAGTTAATAATAATAAGTTAGTTAGTTAGTTAGTTAGTTAATAATAATAAGTTAGTTCAGTTAGTTAATAATAAGTTAGTTATATTTTAAGACATTGTTTTTCAAATGTGTTGATAAAATGTTTTTGTGTATTATTTAAAATAAATTAATTTTTATAAGCCAATATTGTATTTAATGTTTTTGTTTGAAATTTGTATATCGCTTTTTAAAAAAATTATATTTTGATAAAATGCAAAATAACTAATTCTTTTTAAATAAAGTAGAGATTCAATGTTTAAAAAAATTTATTCATCTATCTACGTACATCAACTATATCACTAAAATGATTTCACGTATTATAAATTAATTTCAGTCTTTTTGACTAACTGACTTATTATTAACTAACTAAATATAATAAATATGATAAATATAATATAACTAACTTATTATTATTAACTAACTAACTATACTAACTATGATTATTATTGACTAACTAACTAAATATAATAAATATGATATGATTAACTAAATATAATATAACTAACTGACTTATTATTAACTAACTAACTAAATATAATATATTATTAACTAACTAAATATGATATAACTAACTTATTATTATTAACTAACTTATTATTATTAACTAACTTATTATTATTAACTAGATATAATAAATATGATATGACTGACTAAATATAATAAATATGATTAACTAAATATAATATATTATTAACTAACTAAATATAATAAATATGATATGACTGACTAAATTAAACCAATTGTGTGTTGAAATAAAAAACTGTTGAATATTTATTACATATTTAAAATTTTATCAATAAAAACCAGCCCATCTTCTATAAACTCAATCGCCTCTTTTCTAACGTCGTCTAAATCATTAGGAACACAAACCGAGTTTTCATTTTCTTCACTTAAATAACTGTTTAACTTTTCAATTGCGAGTATAATCTCGTTAACCAATACATCCTTGTCCATATGGTTTGTATTATCATGTGTATTTTGTATATTTTTTATACAGTCGTGATATAATCCAAGTATGCGATTTACTTCATTTCGTAATTCCTCCAATTTCATACCCTCGAAGTTTTGTTTTGTTTTAATTTAATTTTTTCTTTAAAAATAGTTATCAACGAAAACATTTAATTCATTGCTTAGATCAACTGGGTGCTTTCTGCAGTGTGAAAGATGATTGTTAATGATTGTGAGTATTCTTCTATCATACTTGTAGATAACTGGAGATGGGATGGTATTCTTGATTCTGTGATTACTCGATATATTTCATTGACACTGAAGATGAAAACAGGTTATTTGACAATAATGCTTTCAGTAATCTCAAGATGGCATAACTATAGTAACAACTGCCTGCAAATTTAACTAATTGATTTGAAGATATTCTGAATTCGAAAATTTACTATTTGATCAAATATTATTAAAAGCAAGAAGTAAACTGTTATTTTTCTTTCATCAATGTATTTTGAAGACTCTATCGAGAGTGGATGAATTATTGTATTTCACACCATTCACGCGTGTGACGAGGTGTTTCCGGCCATTATATTGTATAGTGCATCTTTGAATAGTATTCCTTTTATAAATTATTTATATTTATACCCTTTATATATGAGTGGTGGATGCTTCACGATAGATCCTTTGAATCTGCCCGACGATGAAAGATTTGATAATATGAAGGAGGAGATGACTCGTTCCAGCATTGCGAGTCCCGATGAAATAAGTGAAATAGCGTATTTGTACAGAAAGGATTTTGCAAGGGCGAGTGAAATATATGAAATAGCATTGAGCAAGGTGGAGGGCGAAAATGAAAAACAGACGAACGATATAAAAATAAAGCTGCTCGGCCTGAAAGCACAACACGGTGTCGCGAAGGAAAGCGATTTTTACGAGCTGGGCATGGTCGACGATAAGAGACTGGATTTGCTGAAGGGATTCTATTTCTACAGCCGACGGGAGTATGGAAAGGCATATTCATCGTTCAGTAAGATCGGGTATGCGAGGGGGATGTGTCTGGCGTCTGCAGAATCGCAGAAACCGGGGATTAGCGGGGAAACGACGGACCCGGAGATGAGATGCTACTGCGACAGTCGCTGGTGGAAGGAGTACACGAAGAAAGAGGGGAACAGGGATTTTCTGTACCGAATCGGGCGGTCGGAAACGTATGAAAACGAAGGGAATGCCGACGTGATACTACGAAGAATAGAAGAAGAGCTGAAAGGGGGATGCAGCGAGGAACGGATGGAAAGGCACACTGCAAGTCTGGCGAATTTGCGAAACACGTACAAGAATTCCGCGGAGATATTGTATTTGCTGGGGAAGATACAACACATGCGGAGGAACTACGAGAATGCGAAGGAGTGTTACATGCAGGTTTTGCAGCTCGACGACGAGTACACGCCCGCTGCGCTGAATCTGGGCAGAATAAACGGGGAAATCACGTTGAAAAACAGCAGATACACGGCAGTAAACGACGCGAGAGCACTGATGTGTCTAATGAATGGAAAATACGACGTGAAGATAAACGGGTGTTCCGACGTCGTCCGGAAAATATGCCGATTGGTGATCAAAGACAGAAGCAACGATCCCACGATCATAAACGACTACGAAGAATTGATACGGGGAAAGTACTTTGAAAATATCCAGGACGGGAGCGAAAGGCAAATCATCGATGGATGGATCGGCAGGGACATAGACGCGGGGGCGGAGATGGGCGCAGTATTATTTGACAGGGAGGCCATCTGCAACAACTTCGGCATTTTAGAAAAGGACAGAAAGAGGGGCTGCGAGATATTGGAAAATGCGCTCGGATACGAGGAGTACGACGATTATTTGAAATATAATATGGGCGTCTTGAAGGAGGACGTGGAATTGCTGCGGTCGTTACACATGAAAGAAGCCAAACTGCAAATAAGTCTGTTTCGCAAGGATGCCAGCATTGACTGCGATAAATTAAAGGCGTACATTTTACACGAACAAAACGCGGAGGAATCCGAGGCGTTGTTCAGAAAAATCGCCGAAGAAAACGGAGACGCTGGAAAACTATACGCTGATCTGTGGCTCGGCTGCATAAATATCGACAAATACTCGGAGAATAACGACCCAGCGTATCTCGAGGAAGCGAGTAAATTTTTCATGAAGAACGCCCGGTCATTTTACTGTGTAAACGGCTTGGGGGTCGTGGAGTATTTATACGGCAGATACGAATGGGCCTTGAAGTATTTTGAACAGATTTATTGCGAGTACGACAAGGCATTCTACAACATTGCCTGTTGCCACATCGCCATGCAAAATTACGCAAAGGGCGCAGAATTCATGGCCGAGTATCTCAAAATCTACGACTGCGACACGCATGCGAAAAAATTGCTTGATTTTTGCAATGCCAAAGCGAAGACAGGGAATAATCTGCTTTTCGACAAGGATGCCGTAAACAGCCCAAATAATAGTTGCGGCTCTGGAGAACCGGTCGGAGTTACAGAGAAGGAAGCCGTAAGAAAAAAGAAAATAGAAGATGTTTTGGAAGCGAGGAAAAAATTAAATCTCAATTGACAATATTTAATTTCATCATTTTTAACTGCTGCATCAACTAATTCATTTTCATATAATAAATAACTAATTAACAACAAACAAACAGACAAAGTAAGTATGTAAGTAAGTTTATTTATTGGAATCCTCTAATATACCACGACTCAGTATTCCCGTCAGAATTATTTATATTAATTTTCGGTCTTTAATTTAAACACTGATTCCAACATAAGTTATCCGAAAACCTGATAATTAATAATTTAATAATTTAACTAATATAATAATACTTAATAATTTAACAATTAATAATATAATACTTAATAATTTAATAATATCGTTACAGAAAGAGTGGCACAGGGATAAAATTTTAAAAATTAAGCTTAAAAATCAAAAAATATAAATAAAAAAATCCGCGCATAAATTATTAAAACTTCTGGTAATGCTCGAGCAATGATCAGAAAGGGGAATGCGGTCAAGTATTCAGCAGGTAGTCTGCCATAGTCCATCAAAGCAATCAGAAAGAGGGAACGCGGTCGGGTATCTGCCAGTGGTAATATCGTGGCCAGAGAGTTGATGACGATAACTAATCGGATCACTGATAATAGAGTTGAAAAGCATGCCATCAAATATTCCATAAGTTAAATGCATGTGATAGATGACCTTATGAGACACATCGCGATGATATCATAAACGCCTTATAAAGATCCTTATAATGCAAATGACAAATTCCTTCCAAAGCTGTCAACAAGTATTCGTGAAAAATTTTACTGCGGAATAAATTGAAAAAGAAAAAATTTACAACGCTGACATGAGCCACCTGGAGGAACTAAAGAACGAAGCAATGAATTTGCACGGACGCGTGGTTAAAATAATTGAAATGACGGGCATGGAACCTGTGCCCGCGGAAATAATCGACAGCTGCGCAAACGCAATAATAAAACTGAACGAGACAGACAGTATTGGAAAATCGAAAGAGCTTCTTTCGATCATCATAAGTTACAGAGAACACATCGTGCTCAACGAGTCGATATTTGCAGTAATTAAAGCTGCAATGGGAGTGTATCCCAGCCAAGCACAGTCTATAGCCAAAAGCGCGATGCGGAATACGCCGACGGCAGATTTCACGAAGTTGTACGAGCTGTTTTCCAAGCTCAAGAAAGATAAGGGGGCGAGATATATATTGAGAAAGTATTTCGACAAGTCGGGCACGAGACCGGGCGAGGATGCGCCGGGGCGGCAGGAGATATGTTTTGGAGAGATATTGAACAGCACAGAAGGCAGCAGCGTGAATGGAATGATACTGGGATATCTGAAAAAGGCGGAAAGGGTGTCGGACGGCGAGATAACCCAATTGGTGGACAAGATAACGAAGAACGATAGCAGAAACATGGAGATATTGAGTTATTTATACAAGTTTGCCGGCAATAACAGAATAGGCAGGAAGGCCGGGCGGGATGCGAGCATCGTCAGTGGCAAATTAATAGAATTGACAGAAGATGAAATATTTACGAAGAACAGGGAGGAGAAACAGATCGAGAGATTTGTGGCTACGTTTGCGGATCTGCTTTACCCGCATTTTGTGTCGCTTGTGTATTCGATCAATCTAATTTATCTGAACGAGGGGAAAATGGCTGATTTGGTAAGAAGAATAGTCGGATATGTCGGAATCTGCAATTTCATTGAAATAGTCAAGCCGCTCAATGTCCACAAGCATTTTTTGTTTTTCAAAGACACGAGAAATGTCGATTTATCTATTTTAATGCTGCTGTACAACGACTGCGACGAGAACCTGGTTCATCTGCTCGATGGACTGGCCGGGTTCTGCAGTTTCTGCACCGACCACGACGGCAATGTCGAGAAACTACTGCGGCTGCTGCGACGTGTCTTTTCTATTCATTACAAGAAGGGCTGTGCGGCACTCGAGAAACTCATTAGCACGCATTTGTTCAATCAGAGAAATACGTGTGTGCTGGCGAATCCCGTGACGAAGGAGGATTCGTCGCGTATTCTGGAAGCAGTGAAGCAGTCGAAGATACACGAGACGGTGCTGGAGCTGTTTGTCGAGCACGGAGACAGGGATCTGTCGGACCTAATCAAACTACTCGTCGAAGTATGCGGGATAGATCTGACGGGCCAGCTGTACGAAATAATAATGGGAGGCGAGAAGAACGGCAAGGTGTCCTTGGAGAGTGCGCTACGACTGATGGTGTATTTCGTAGACAGGCTGGAGCCGAATTTCGACACGAACCTCAAGCTCGTGGAGATATGCATGGAGGGCGCGGTGAATGAGCAAAAAGCAGCGTATGATTTATTGAAAGCGATCAGGGCGCGGAACAACGAATGGTGTGTCTGCGAGTTGTTGTTCAACGACAGAATGGTTTCCGGGGGGCTGCCAGATCCAAAAATCGATTGGCGTTGTTGTACACAATCGTACGCAACAGATGCCGTGATTGCAAGTGTGGCGATATGGCGGATAAATTTTTGGAGGAATTGTTGGAGCTCAGTGTTTCGGGAAACATAAAATCGCGCAAAGTCGCCAGGGAAATCATCGACGAGTTGCAGGAAAGGGAGGGGTTCAGGAAGTTTGTCGTGGAGAGAAGCGGCGCGTTTTCAGAGAATATCAATCTATTGAGGGGCTGTTTGAATGCAGGATACATTATTCTGGAGTCCGTGGCAGCCAAATACAAGTATATTGAAAAAACGTTGTCTGAGAAAAACGAGCAGTTTATCGGCGAATTCGCCCACTGCGTTTTCGGGGTGGCGATGAGTCACGAGGCGGTTGTGAATGACGTGTTGAAAATATGTGGATCGATTTTCTCGTTGGAGTGCTGCACGTCCATGCACGATAAAGTATCAGCCATCGTCGTGAATTATATTAAAAATTTCAGGAAACACAACAGAGAGATCCGAGAATGTCTGATGAGTGCCAGGAAAAATAAAGTCACCATGGCCAAAGAGATGAAAGTATTTTTAAGCAATAAAAATAGAGTCGGAAAGCAAAAGGTCATTCAGGTCGTCAAGAACAGAAAATCGATAATCTAATCGCGAAAGATGGGCAGATTAGACGAAAGAGCGAGATGTAGAAATACAGGCGTTTGGATACGACAGCATTCTCAATAAGTTCTCAAAGCGCATATATCATGGAAAATTAATCGCATTCAAAAGTCCGAGTTATTCGCATTCATCTCTATATCAGACAATATATAAGACAATATATCACCGTATCAATAAATTAATTAAATTAAATAAATAAATTTTTTATGTTTTCAATAAATTCAAAAAATTAATTTATTGAAATGTCGATATATTGATACGGTGATCAATCCGTACAGGTCCATTGCTTGGACAAGTCAAAAGTCCGAGTTATTCGCATTCATCTGTACGTGTTTATTATAATGCCGATATAGAAGTTCTCTTCCAACGATAATTTAAATTATTTCCATCAATACGTATTCCAAGCTGCTTCTGAATAACATGCTATTTTTTTAAATTTAATCAGCTGATAAATCACACAGAATAATCATGGATTCTAGAGCTTGTTACAATTAACCAAGCTAATACGTCTATAGTAATATTTACAAATATTTCAATACAATAATTAAACTGCCGAACAATTTCCTGTTATTCCCGTGGACTTGCCCAGCAAAATCACCATATACCACTTGGCCTTGCTTCCTGGTTTTTAATGAAATTAACTACAATTCATTAATTTTTAATAAATCAGTTTCAATTTGACATGTTTTAAATAATCCTGTTATATTTATTATAAACATAAATATTATAAATAGTATAAATATAATAAATATTATAAATATTATAAATAGTATAAATATAAATATTATAAATAGTATAAATATTACAAATATAATAAATATTATAAATATAAATAGTATAAATATTATAAATATTATAAATATAAATATATAAATATAAATATAAATATTTGTTTTCAATAAATTTTATCTATCAAGAACACCTATTTATATGTGTCATATTTTATTTGATAATATCCGGGCTGCGGTGGTGAACCAGTCCAGCCCGGATAGCTATAGGCCCATCATGCCACTGGCTTGCATATTCGTTCCCGCATTTTCAATTGCAATATTTTTTAATAAAAAATTTATCAATAAAAATTTTAAACGCCCTCGTATATGGCAAGAAAGATTAAAGATACAAAAGCTCCTAAGAGACCATTGACCAGTTTTTTACTCTTTTCAAATTATATAAGAGAAACAGAGCCAGAAATAAAAAAACTTCCAATACAGGAACAAGCAGCCAAGATGGGCGAGAAGTGGAGAGAAGCTTCTCCAGAGTTGAAAAAGAGATTCGAGGATGAATCTGCTAGCAACAAGCTGGTTTATTTAGACGAGAAACATAAATATGAACAAACTGACGAGTACAAGCAGATGCAAAAAAAGTTGAAGGAGGAGAAGAAGGAAGCAAAGGAAGGACGCAAAAAACGCGTCGTCAAGTTGTCCGGATATCGTTTGTTTATTTCAGAGCTTACAGATAAGTCCGATGACGAGAATGATGCTGAGTTAGCGGGCAAGAGCTATATGGCCAAATCTGGAATTAAGTGGTCGAGACTGTCGGATGAGAAGAAGGAGGAATACAATCAAAGAGCTGCAAAGATAGCTGAAGAGACAAAAGAAGAAGGATCCGATAACGAATGATGCCAATTACTTTTTAAGGTTTATTATTTAATTGGTGTGATTTTATTTAATTGCTGCTATTTCGCAAGAAATTTGCTTTATTTTTAGATTCATAAATCTATTTATTTTAATAAACAATTCATTTCAACGATATTTTATTGTGTTATTGTAGCAGCATTGATGGATCAATGCTGCTTAGAAGACGCTTTTTGACTATCGTCGAGGCAGGGAGGCGAAGAAGTGCTGCCTAAGAAACATCCACGGGAGATACGACGAAGAACTTGGCATCAGCCCGATAGCTAATAACAACCAAAATCAAATATTAATCTTCAATATATTTATTACTATATTTAGATAATATAATCGCAAGGGAGAAGACTCTACACAAGTATTAATCACAGATTCAATCGAATCACAGATTAATACTTTGCAAATACTACAAATAACTAGCAAATACTATTCTCAGGACTTATCTTTTCAATCACTGCTAACATTATTTTTTTACATGATCAGGCAAAAAATTGTCTTTCATAAAGATTCTAGCATGCAACCCCTTCTTCACCGCTTCTATTGATAATGCATCGAACAATCTCCCTTTCTTTGCTATTCTTCGGCCCCCTCCTCTTCCTTTCTCGGCTCAGAAGTATCATCAGCATCTCAATACACAGGCTTTTATACACAAAATTTAGATCTTTTACAATTCTCAAAGACTCTTCATAATCTCCCGTGTTTATGAAGAGATTAAGCAATTTCTCCTTCACATTTTTCAGATGCGTCTTGTATTCCCTCTTTGTCCAGCAACAATTCTTTCGCTTTTCGTAATTTGCAATCGCTTTTTCCTTCGATATCATCTCATAAACACTCGCCGGCCTTCATATATGCAACTGCTGCTAACAAGTTGTCACTGGTCCGTGCCATCGCTTCCGCATACAATACCGAATACTCCCCCACTTTCGCAGTGTTCTTGTTTTCTGTTTCCAGGCCTATCAGCAGCCTGTATGTCTCCGCACACTTGAAATGTCCAAATCTTGTCTTGCTCATGGCATATGTTCTGGCCGCCTCGTTAAAATACTTGTGTTTATCGCCAATATCCTTGCTGCTATTTCCACCTCTAAAAACAAATCGCCAGATCCTATATAATCATTGTCGCTTATATATTTCATTATAAAATTTTGTTTTTCCGCATTCTTTCCGCCTCTTTTATTCTCAGGTCTTCGTTTGTCATGGTTATTAAAAACAATAAAATTTTAAACAATCATCAGATTATATCATAATCGCTTTTGCTGTTAATCATAATCCATTCATGCGTGAGTTTTTAATATATATCCCGATATTATCCAGAAAAACTATATTTATATTTTTGATTGCAGTTCAATTCTTTGTTTTTATGCTTTATTATTGAAATTACTAAGCTTATCGTGCTTTACTGTGTTTACCAAGGTTTTGACACGCGGAACTAGTTATTGAATCGTATGGCTAATATCCTATTTTCATTGATTACTAAAAACAGTAAGGCCATCCTATTGAAACCATTTTTTAGTCACAGTCTGAAATTTTAGCCATCGTATTACGCCTTATATCTTTATCACTTGTATTTTTACTATGGTATTTACACGCTTTATATTCTCATTACCACAATATTTTCAGCTGCAATAAAAAAGCCCTGATGATCAATTATTCATATTTCAAAAATTTTAGCGAAACGGCTATTATTTTTTCACATGGCTTCTCTCACGTAGCTAGAAAAGCATACCAAGAATATTCTGAGATGTTTCCCACGAATAAATTATTCCTGATCAACAAAAACAATATTATTTGTGCTGCTACATTTGACAAATACGAATCTTACATAATTATAGGAACGGAGTGTCCATTGCATCCTTTTGAAAACAAAGTTTGCTATAAAATAACCGTTTCGGATGATGAATGGCGGAGAATCATGGATTTTGATGGGTTTATCACATCTGACTCCACAATTCTAACAGAAAAACGCGCTAAAGAGTTAGAAATTCACAACCAAAAATATAATAGAAATGATTGCGACGCAAATGATTACAATAGAAGAGTTCTAGTAGTCACTAGAAATCAAGATTTTTTTGATTATTCAAATTACATTTATGGGAATGCTGAAAAATTTTACGATGAAATTACAATAAAAGACAGAATAAAATATTTGATGAAAGAGAACATGAACGCAGATATTATAAAGAATAAAAGAATGTTCGGCATCATTTATACAAGCAAGCTTTTCGAGCCAGTATGCAATGAGTTACACGACAAGTTAAACAAAGCGGGTAGGGCGTACAAGATATTTTTAAGAGATATAAGTTATGAGAGACTCATCAGCATAGAAAACATTGATTGCATTGTACTTGTGGATTGTCCATTAAATAACTGCCACATCCGGGTACACATTCCGATTGTGTCGCCGTTTAGTGTCAGCTGCTGCATACGGAACGAGTGGACGGATAATTACAATAAAAACTGGGTTTGTGAAGAGGGATGGATAGAAAAAGAGGAGGAAACGACAAAGGGCACAGATATAAAGATAATTAGCGATGCGGGTGGGTTGTTGATCCACAAGAATACCAGGGTGTGCAGTATCGGACAGAAGATAAAGACATGGAAATACATACGGGAAAATCCGGAATAGCTAGCAAATATTCGACGGAGAATAAATGACATCGGGCAGTAATATTCATAACAAAATTACTGTAATAAATTGAGCCAGTATATTATCTATGCAGTTACAATTGAATTAAAGAAAAACAATTATTTCATTAAAACTATTTTATACACTCATCTTAAGCTTATATATTATATTCATATTCAGAAATACTATTTTTTACAGTATTATCACACATTTACCCATGCCGATTGATACACAATTTAACTTATCACACATTTATCCGCATTCTTATTATTTAGTTATGTTAAAATTAATTAAAATATTGACCCCAATGAAATTTTGTTTGATTTTTGCAACTTGTTGTTTTGCGTTTGCAAATATCAACACAATCAAAAAAAGGTTGACAGACTGCATAAATTCACAAATTTTTCGACATTCTACGAATTTTTCAAAATTCCTGAAAATGCCACAGACTTTGAAATCATGAGAGCCCACAGAAAAATAGCAAAAAAAGCAGTCCCTTCTGGCCTTTCGAAAGAAACATACAGCACACTTCTTGCCGACGGCTGGGATGTGCTGAACTCCATGCGCGACGAGTACGACAAAATGCTTACCAATCCAGTGTTTTATTATATGGATAACAAGCGAAATTACAAAAATGATTTTTACGTTATTTTGTGTCATATCATCTCTTTTATTGTTCTTGCTGATCTTATTTTCTACGCTATTAGATATTTCAGGTACATCGAGGAGTCTAATGTATACAAGGCGTGTACCGAGTCTGAAAAAAGACAGTGGGTTTCCGTTCCCGAATCGCCAGGCTCCTTATTTTTAAATATTTATAAGAAATTAAGGAAATAAGGTTCGTTATGATCAATAAATATTTTATATTTTACTGCAATCCTAACCTAATCTTAATCCTAAGCTAATTATAATCTTAATCTTAAGCTAATCTTAATAGTAATTCTAATTCTAAGCTAATCCCAACTAACTAATGATATTATCTCCAATGTTCATGATTGTTAATGTTAATATTTCATATCGCTAATCAACCACCGTCCTAATTTGTAAATTTAATTACGGAGCTAATTCGTGGACGAAATTTCTTGTACTGAGTGTCTAGCAATTCTTTTCTATGCCGTAAGCCTATACTTGAAACATAGACTTAGATGGATGCACGTAGAGACTTCGTTGTGTTTTAGTCTGTATTCTACGAAGAATTGCTTCTTGCACTCATATGCTAAGTGGTCGACAGTCTTGTAGGGCATCTTTACAGTGGCTACGTTTCTCCTTAAACATGTTCCTGTCCTACAAATCATTTCAATCTTTTTTATTGTTTTTGTGCAAAAAAATCTTTGCTCATACTTGTTTATGCGTGGATTTTTTAATTTATAGTTTTTTTCAGAAATTTTAAGCTTAAAATTATATTATAATTTGACTCATTTCTAGCTTGCCACGTTTGGATAACACAAAGAAACGCTTTTTTAATTTTTTAAGTATCTCTGTATTATTATACTGGAAATTGTATATTTGCTATTACACTATTCATCTTTATAAATCATAATTTTTTTATTATAATATCAGATTTTGTGAAATTTATGATTTACTGTAATTTTCGATATTAAATCCATAAAATATTTATATTTATAACATGATTTGCAGGCATTTTATTCTCACTGGCTGAAAAATAAAACAGAATTGATTAATCGAATAGTCGATATTATTTATACATGCGTTCAAATAAGCTGTATTTATAAACACTTTTAAATACCCTGTTGTATATTTATCAACACTTTAAATTGAAACGAATAATAATTTTACATTTCACTATAAAAATCTATAATTATCATTGCGTTTCAATTTTTCTACAAAAAAACCTAGACATATAAACAAAATGGGAAACGTGTTATCATATTTCATTAAAAAACGGAGAATATTAATACTGGGGCCGTATAATGCAGGAAAAACAACGGTATTAAAACAATTGAGTGTTTTTCACAAGTATAAACCAAAAATCATAAAAAATAAGCATTTCAACTTCATAACCATTAGAAATTACAATATTTGGGAATTGGAAGAGGGGATTGACCCGTTAATAACATGGTCATTTTATTATGACAATGCTTCTTGTGTGATATATGTCTTTGATGCGACAAATCCAGTAAAAAGTGAAAATTTATTGCAAAGCTTAATTTATACGAAAGAGCTGAGAAAAAAACCTATGTTGATTGTTATAAATAAAATAGAAAGCAATTACGTAGTGTCTGAAGAAATACTTAATTTGGCAAAGCGTAAACAAGTATATCATACTACAATGAATAAAAATGGCAATTCAACGAATTTGAAAGATGGATTTGATTGGCTATTAAAAAATATTTGAAAATAGATTTGATTGGTTATCAAAAACATATGAAAATAGACAAAAAGATTAATATTTATAGTTTTAGATAGAAAAAAGCATTTGACTGGTAAAATATATGAAAGATGAAACATCAGATTCACCATTTTGAAACTCGTTGGTATTCATGACAATATTTTTCAGAGTTTAAAATCCAGAATTAGAACTTGAGGTATTCAATAATACTGTCTTGAATTTACCTTTGTGTTGCACAGTATTAATAGATACTTAATGAGATTCATCATTCTAACAACTATATTCTGCTAAATTATAAAATTTTACTTGAAAATATTTTTGATATTTTAATCTTTTTTTAATTAAAATTTTTACAGCATATTAAACAATTGATAAAAGAATGTGCGTTTTATTAGCATATTAAATGATTATTTACAGAATAAGTAAGTTTCATCATTATATTGAACAATTAATAAAAGAATGGTGCATTGAATAGCTTTAAAATGTATTAAATTTTGTTTGTTTGTAGAATATTATAATTTTTAAAATAATTTCATTAGTTTCCACTACTGCGAGATGTTCAATCAAGATTTTGTTTAGTTCATTTGAAACTGGTGTTTGTTATTTGTTTAATATGATGAAACCATTTATTTTGATTTACTTTTTTAACATATATTTTTCATATTTAATTTTCAATAACACGGCAGTCTTAACACACAGCATAGGTGCATTAAATACTATTTTAACCACAGCATAGGTGCATTAAATACTATTATATATTTTTATATGATCCGAATCGGTTTCCACATGGATTGTTTATTATTAATAATAAATAAATAATAATTCTGAATAAACACAGATGTAATTAAACTGAAAATTTTTATGCCTAAGATATGGTAAAAACTATAGAATTAGATAACAACGATCTCAACAACTTAAAAAACGAAAAGGGGTCCATTTCAAGACAATTGACGATACTGGGCCGAGGCGAATGCGGCAAAACAAGTATTTTGTACAGACTGACACATGGACAGTTCGCAACAGAAATACCCGCGACGCCCATTGAGAGCAGAACAGTTACATATGATGTGAGCGGTGTCAAGATCAATTTGAAGATATTCGATACGAGCGGACAAGATGATTATTCTCGGTTCAGAGCTCTCACACTTCCTGTTTCCAATTATATACTTGTCTGCTACAGTGTCGTAGAACCGATGTCTTTTTCTGAGGTGGAGGACACGATTGTGTCGATGGTGGAAACCAAGGCACCTAAACACGCCAAAATCATTCTTTGTGCAACCAAGATTGACATGAGAAAGAAGGAGGATATTGGAACGCAGGAGGGACAGAATTTGGCCGAGAGAATCGGGGCGTATAAATTTTTTGAGTGTTCTTCTTTGACTGGTGAAAATATATTGGAAATATTTGATTTCATTAAAAAGGACATCTATGCGAATTATAACAAATCAGAGAATGGATGGTTTAGAAACTTGTTTTGCTGTTTTTAAAATATCATGCCATATTTTTTAAAAGCCCTTCTTGAAATATTTCTTGTAATAAATTTTTATAAAGGAGGTGTCTTGCCAAAAAAAATACCGTGGAAATCAATAAATTAATATACCATTCATTATAATCTAAGTAATAAATTAAGCAATTTAAGTAATGATTTATTTATCTATGAAGCTAGTTTTCGCAGTGGAATAAAATGCCTACTCAAACCACTTGTAAGTAAATACTTTCAGTGTTTTTGAAATGAACATCTTTTATTTCGACTCCTTTTAGTAAATTAAAATTTTAATTAACGGGTTTGAAACTGAAACTAATTAAATAAAAAGACATTTAAAAATATTTAAGCCGCATCTTCCCACTCTTACTACATTTACTTAACTGCGGTAATGAAATACTCATTAAGGATATTGGACTCAAATGATAATTTTGTGATTAATCTGCCATAATATCAATGATCTCGTAATAAGACGAGTGAAAGCGTATTAAAATAAGACAACTAAATAAAATGACTGTGCTATGAAAAATTTTAATTTATTAGGCCACAAAATCAGTCAGCATTGAAATCATACTTGCAGTCAGACTTCTTAACATCTCAATGTCGCATGTTGCTAAAAATATAATATTTTCGGCCTCGTATCCAAGTGCTATAAGACCCCTTTTCTTTCCGTCCTGCAGCTCTTTAGACAGCCACCCATAAAGGAAAAATGGTTCGCATGTATGATCTTCCATGAAATATAAATATTCAAGTCCCTGGTATTTTACGTTCAAATTTTGCAGAGAATCGCTGGAATCGGGCTTTACCTTAAATAAATTGAAAAATATATCCAAGTCCTTTGGATCCGATTTGCTGTTAGTTTTCAATGCCACCTGTGAAGAACATCCGCAATGATCTCCAGTGTTTTGATATCCTGAATTGAATTGACCAATTCATGTGCCATCTCTTCCAAAGGCTGTGTATTTTCGCCATATTGTTCTGTGTCAGACATTTTAAGGGTTTCGGAAAATTATTTTTAAACAGATTATAATTAAAGTGTTATTATAATCTGTTTAAAATTTTGTTTGTTACGAGGAGGTATTGATTGGCAAAATAATTTATTTATGAAACTACTTTTGATTACTTGTTGTTTAGAAGAAATAATTTCTACCTTTTATATTTTTAAACAAATTATAATTATTTCTTCAAAATAACGATTTACGCCCGTGTTCGGTAAGGCTTTCTATGGATTCTTGCGATGTTTCCTCGGAATCCTGTTAATTAGCATAATACGATATCAATTGCATATACTTCTAAAAATTAATTAATTGGTCACCATTGCTGTCACATGAACTTCTCGGTAAATTAAAACCGCGGATCCAGGTATAATCATCACGTAAGAGTAGTTCAAGAACAATGTATAGTAATTTATTTTTCATGTATTTAAAACAAAATCACTATACATTGAATTTAAACCTGTCAATTTGTTTTTCTCAGTGGAGATCAGTGGAGATATCCGAATTCAAACCTAATAAAAACATGATATATATGAGCTGTTACTATATATTCATCCATAAGCTATATTGAAATTTGCAGAATCTCCCAAAAATTCAAAAATATTTAAATGTACCTTTTTTATTTTGATACTTCCGCCTGTCATGTTCAATTCTTTTCTCGGCTTGTTTTTTACATCAAGTTTTTTATTTTTGTTTTTCGAACTAGTTACGACATTGGTTTTAATTTATAAATTCTATTCCCTTTGAAAAGCCCATATTTAATCTCTTGAAACAATACAGGTTCTTTGCATCGATTCTATTCTCGAGCATCTTCAAATCCTCTTCTTTTATAGGCCCGGCATGTTTTTATATGTCTATTCACCATTAGCTCGATTAATTCTTTCAAAGTAATTGTTTTCTTCTCGTACAATAGCGGCGTTTTTAGCATGTTGCGTATTTCTATATTGTTTAAGTATATTACTATGAATATGTTTTTGATATGAATTATTATTGTTCTGTCTTCTATCTTCAACCTACGGCTAAATATAAAGGCTTCCAGCGGGGTCAAGGTGTAGACAATCGATTTGCAGTTTTTATTAACGTTTTCCAATACAAATTTGGTGTGGTTTTTAAATTGACTATTACGTAATCTGCATCGTGATGTGTTGAGTAATATTTTGTAAAATAAACCTCTGGAAAGTCCCATTTTAACGATTCCTTTTAACATAGTGTAATTACCTATTACATACAGATTATTGATGAAATAATCGCTGTTAAAATACTAAATTCATTCAGGGTAAAAAAATAATATAAATGTTTTTAAATTAAATTGATAGATGCAGATCAGATTGCCATGATTTAATTTAATAAATTCAAATCATATTACCAAAATAAAAACATTTGAATTATCAGTGAATTTCGATGCTGAAAATAGTAATGCTTGTATTTTCGTAATACGATTTGAATTTATTAAATTGATTGATAAATATGTAAAATGAGAGATATATACATGTCAATTTATGAAAATGATAATTAATAGTGTTTCAAACGGCTATATTTGAAGTGCAAAGATTATTCCTGATCTAATGTACGATTTAAAAAAAGGTTTTAATATTATTCTTGTATTTGTTTTTAGAAAAGAAATATAAGAATACAAACGATTGAACTGCACAATATTTATATTTATAGGAAAAAACATATATATTGGCTGATTTACCATATTATGATCTATCCTAATGCGCAAGCTAATATATATGTTTTTTATAAATATAAATTAAAACACAAAGTAAAAATTTATTATTATTTTGTCTTTAAAAAGTGTAATAAATTAAAATTTTTGATAATTTAATGAAAGATAAGTGATCAATGTACGGAAAATCAATATTTGTGATATTTCAAAAAATTTTTAAATTGAAAGTTTTGATATTAGTTTTTGTAATACAATTTTTCAGTAATTCATACGTTAACATGTGATAGTATTGTAACAAAACCACAAAAAAATAGATAATTAATATTTGATCATAATTAATAGCAATATATATATTTAATAAGTTGATAGCAATAAATATTACATTTAATAAGTTGTATTAAAAAATACGATTTAAAATATTGAATTAATAAATAGAAATAAATATTGAACAATAGTTGATAGAAACGGATATATATTCAATAGGTTGTATTAAAATACGATTTAAAATATTGAACAATAGGTTGTATTAAAATACGATTTAAAATATTGAACAATAAGATGTATTAAAATGCGATTTTAAAAATACGATTTAAAATATTGAACAATAAGTTGTATTAAAATACGATTTTAAATATTGAACACTAAGATGTACTAAAAATATGCTTTTTAAATATGAATTGATTGATATCAAGAGATATTACATTTAATTATTATCACTGAAGACAAAAGAACACTGAAAAATTTAAATTAAAGTTGAAAATTTTTAAAAGACAACAGCAGTATCTTTTTAGAAGTTGATACGAACATCTTTAATATTTTCAGCCTGTAATCAAGGCCCAAGTGGTTTTGTATAATATCAGAGCCCGTGGCTGATGGAGATTATTTGGTGCGAGCCCCCATAGCTACAGACCGTGATATTATACAAAACAAAAAATAATAAAATCACTTTTTAAGAATTAAATTTCTTTGTTCTGAAACTATTTTTGATTAGTTTATTTGTTTATGAAACTATTTGAAGCTTGATACGCTGTCACTTTTTAATGAAATAAATTGTATTGAAACCATCAAATTGACGAATCAAATACATATTTTATGAACCCTAGACTTTATTTTGTTATTTTGTTTATTTTTATTATTACAATTTTAAAATTGTAATTAAAATAAACAAAATAAACAAAAAAACAAAATAAAGTCTAGGGTTCATAAAATATGTATTTGAGAATTTGAATTTCCGATCTTAAGAAAATTATGTTTGTAAAATTGGGAATATAAATTTTGTTTTATTTTAAAATAAAAATTCAAAAAAAATAATAATAAATGATGTTTCATAAACTGAGACTTGTGCTGTAATACCATTGCGTGCTTCAATAACTATACGAAAACATTCAATTTTATACACGGAGCTTATTTAGTTCATATATTTACTTCTGAAGCGGTGTGGGCCGCAGAGTACGATCTCCGATACGCGTCCGGCAGGTGGTCGAGTCTACGTAGGCATTTTATACTCCAATGCCAAAAATATGAGAAATCAAATCTATAGCATGCAATTCTTAGAAAGAAAATATTCATCGTTATCGGGTTAAATTATTCTTTTAAACTCGCTTCATGACTATAAAGCTTGTAATTGATCAATTTTTATTTTTTGAAAATTTAAAAAAATGAAATTGATAAAAATAATAGACGAAGCCATTTCGTAGTTACGTCACCCTTAATGTTAATAAATGTCAGAATATTACTAATTTTAACAAAAGTTGATGAAATAAAATGTTATATTTTAAATAATTTAAGTCCCTCAATACAAAATGTTTATATGAAAAAAGTCGATGGAGTTTCAAACAATAAACAAAAATCACGATTTAATTAAAGAATATTTTTAATTTTAACTAGTCTTCGACGTTTTTTATCAATTCTTCTTTTATAAAATAGTGGTCTTTAATGATTCTCAGCCACTTTCTGTTCGCCATGGAACTGGCTAACAGTGTTACAGCGTAGCAACAAGAGATAGTGACAAGAGCATAAATCAGGATCAGGAGATTTGTGTAGTATCTGAGGATGCAGAAAACGGCGCAAATGAACAGTTTGGTTGTAAACCAGAAAAAGATGATCTTAAAAATGTACCTGAAATTCATGGCAGCCACGGAATCGTAGATAGAAAACTGGAGAAGAAAGCTGTGAAATAGAAAAGAGAGTAAATTGGCGATGGCCCATATTTTTGAAAAGAAAAAAACTGTGTCTGAGTTGGCGAACATAATGATATAAATGACTGTACACAGTGTGGGAATCAAGAAATCGCTGTAGACGTACAGAATGAGTGATTTTAGGAAGGCGATGAGGACATTATTGTCGAAAGAGTGTCTGACAAGAACAGAAAAAAGTTTTATGAGCAACAGGAAGAGGGGGATGTGGAAAGGAGACGAGGCGTTGAAGAGGAGAGATGCTGTGTGCGAAGCTCTGAACAGAACGTAGACAATAGCGTTTATCGAGGCGAACCACAGAGAAGCGATCAGAAATAGACGTGCTTTAAAAAACCGTGGCTTGTAGAACAAGGCGTATTTCGAGTCGTGTTTCTTGGCGAAGAATTGTTTTATGTTTTGGCGCGTTAGCTTGTATTTACTGGCACCGAAAGTGGAGCTATTTCGCGCTCCATTTTTATTTGAAATCTCCCGCGACTTGTTTGGCGTGTCCGGTGCTTGGGGGTTTCGGCAATTGCATTTTCTTCGATGGATTGTCGTAAAACAGAATTTGCGTTATCGAGCTGCCCAGCATACGCGCCATAACTTATGTTTTTGTTGTAGTCCCAGACAAGCCTATCGAAATTGCCGATTTTCATTGGCTCGTTGAAAAATAGTTGCCCAGCTTTAATTGGCGGATGAGTCTTTTCGATGCCCATGACAATAAACAGACCAGTGCGCCCGCGAACTCGTTGAAGATGCTGCACAGGAAGAAAAAGAGTCTCACGGAGCACGCGCTGTACATGTTTTCGAGCGGCAAATGCTTTGCGTTTATGATGACACCGACAAATAGGAAAAATAGCATAATGACGAGATAGCGCAGACAGACGAGTGTGTGCGCGATGTACGAATTGCGTGTGACGGTTTTGAACACAAAGAAGTAATTATGTTTTTCCGTGTGCGAGTTGTAGATCGCCCCGGCCTCAGTCTCCTCGAGAGCTCCACGATGAACTGCTTGAATATCAGATTGATCAGCAGTCCGACAAGCGTGTAGAACACAAAGGCATGCTTGGTCGAGGACCAATCTGGCGGGCAGAATTTGCTGTTTGCAGCACACAGAAACGCATGCAACGAAATGCCGATAAAATTAAACAGGCAACAGGAGCCACAAAAAATGAGCACCGCGATTTTAGCGAAATTGTAGGCTGTTCTGAGCGGCCTTTTTTACTGACATTGCTTACAAAACACAGAGAACACAGAATTAACAGGCAGAATAATAAATTCTTCCACACGATAATTAACTGGCTGAAAATACTGTCTTTCCTGAAAAACCCGACAAATACTTCGACGTCGAAGCCAATTGGCTTGAAAAAATCGTATTTTCTGAAAATACCGCGCGGGACACCCGATCCAATGCCGGGAGATGCCGTTAATTGCCTGTATTTCTCAACAACGCCGATTGCACGCAAAAACACGTCGATCTTCGCAAATGCCGATAAAAAGAGCCCAAACAGCTTTTTGTATGCTGCCACGACCAATGAGAACCACACGAGTAATAAGACCTGAGTAATTTCCCTTTTGCCGTTGAAACTGCTGAACGGTCTGAAAAACCACGGAAAGCGACGAGCATTTCTTCCATGTCTCTGTTCTCGTTGGTTTCCGCGTCCTCGCTGATCTCATAATTCTCCTCAGAAACACTATTGAAGCCATTATCGTTATTGTACGTGCTATTAATCTTATTTACATTATCGCCGCCAGCCACATGCTCGTTATTATTTTTATTCTCATCGCCGACGGAGCCATCGTCGCAAATGTGATCGTCAGAATCTTCTACGGTACATTCCGCACGATCGCGATCCGCCTGATACGCCTCTCCCATCGATTCAGCCATGCTGTCGCCAAGAACCTCCGTGTATTCCTCCCTTTCGAGCCTTCCTATCGTCCGTTGTGTGTCTATTCTGATGCTTCTCTCGCCCCATGTTACTTTCGAAACAATAAACAAAAAAATCGTTTGTATGAACCCAACAATCACCATCCCAACGCTAATTATTGCCCAACACCACCACCTCGACGCAATTTCCTCGCCAAACACACATAATCCGCCCCAACTCGCCACAGAAAGCGTGAGCATCACCTTTAGCATCACAAAAATCTGTTCCCCACACATCTTCGCTATCTTCCCCAGCCATTCCAGCAAATACCAAGCTATGTAAGCATTCGGAACCCGCTCCGGAGTGTTCTCTTTGTAGACCTTTACAGTCTCGATCTCATGGTCACATATCTCGCAACTGCTTTTTCCCCGCTCTTTCATCCATTCAAACAAACATTCAGAATGCACGTACTTTATAGATCCACGGCACTTACACGGGTGCAAAATCGGCTCGTCCGATAAACAGCATATTCGGCATACCTTCTCTGCAGTGCCATTGTCTGTTTGTAATTGCATGGGCTATTTAATTATAAAATTTTTAATTATAAAAGCATGTTTTCAGATATTTTTTACGATTTGTCCGAAAATTATCAAGTTTGAAACATGTTTCTTAATTTCATAGCAAATTTTTATTATTTCATATCAAATTCGACATGAAAATTATCTCAAATGAAATTTTTAATTTAAATTTTGATTAAAAATAATAAAAATTTGCTATGAAATTATTTTGTATTCATTATAATGTTATAATTAATCAGTGATAATAATAATCGTATTTGTAATTGTTGGTACAAATAGATAATTTAAATCGTAACATCAAATATCTGTTAATTAAAAATATCAATAAAATCAGACAAATATTCGATGTCATAATTTAAATAGATAACTTATTGAAAGTTAACGATAATCAAACTGTTAAATTTGTGTTTTTTGACTCATAATACCTATACCTTAAATCTTAAATACTCTTTTACCAATCTCCAGAAGTCATAGAAAGTCTTACTGGCAACGAGCGTAAACCAAGTGCATCAAGCTGTAATGAATATTTTATAGGAAACTGTCTTCTTTAGACTTATTGATCTACTGTATGCTCTACGTATCAGTCAACCCAATATTTATTATGCCATTCTATCCGACAGCGAAAAATAATGTACGCCATTGTTTTGTTTTGCATTCATATTGAGCTTATTAGCAAGTACATCTTACTTTTTTAATACTTCTAATACCGTTATTTTGAATAAATACGATCTATTATATCAAATAATAATATTTTTACAAAATTACAAATAATTATTACAATTTTTATTCAAATTAATTAAAATCATGTTGCATTTTATTCGATTTTTTAATAACTAACACAATATTATCAGCACATTTTGTAATAACTTACGTGCTATCATACAACAGATTTCAAACATTGCATTCTGTATTTAATGACAATTGGTGCGATGGCAACGGTTGTCAGCGCATTACATTCCATTACAACATTGTTATTTGATTATTCCATTCTGAAATGACATTTAATTGCAATTTTATTTGTGAAAGTGTGAAACATCAAATATTTCTTTTTAATAAATAAAAACTTATAAAAAAATAACAGAATAAACCCATTGAAATGAAAAACTCGCATATGAATGGTGTTAATCCCACACTATTTAGTGTGGAAGACGAATTAAATTTATCAGGAATGGTTTCTGGGAATAATGTGTTTAATAATCAATATAGTAATGAGTTTTTTACGATCATTTCAGATTTGAATAACAGCAGAGAATATGATGAAAGAGATAGAACGGGTGCATTCTATACAGATGAACATTCAATTGAAAATATTACTTATGAACGGGAAAATCAGTATGAAAATGGTAATGTAAGTGAAAATCAAATTGTGAATGATATGAAGAATAGTTTGTATGCAAATAGTGATGGAAGCGAGAAGAAAAATGTGAATAATATGCATGATAGTTCAACTGGGGATATCAGTAATATTACCAATGTTTCTGATGGTGTTCAGGAGTCCGAAAGCGTGAGTTTTTTCGATATGAACATCGAAAATTTTCCAGAGAACTTCAGTTTTGAATATTCAGAAGATATTTTCAATTCAGGATTTAGCGAATTGAGTAACACTATTGAGATATCTACTGAGTCAAAAGAATACACTGATAACAACAGTCAAGATAGCATCTACGATGATATAGACGAGTTTGAAAGCGATGACGTGTTTATTTTGAATAATGGTGAAACATCTGGGGAAATAGAAGATGCGGTGCAGATAGTGGAAAATACTGTTTATATTTCGAGTGATGTTTTAAGCGAGAGCGACTTAAACAATATTTATGTCGACAACACAGACACATATTATTTATCAGGCAATTCATATGTGAGTAATATAGATCATTCGAGCAGCGTACAGTTTGTGAACGATGAATATCTGGCAAATAGAAGAGTTGTGCTCGATAGATATATAAGACAACTAAACAACAACATAAGAAGAAGAACAGGAGGCAGCAACCCAGCAGAGACCAATGATTTCATGGAACTGATCGAAACAAGCTACGGCGGGTTCTGCAGAAAATATATTTCTAGAATTGAACAGAACTTGCAGAATTTCAAATGGGAATTAAAAGACCGGTGTAGTTATGTGGGAAATACACGTCGTGAAATGATAGACACATCTTATTTCACAAAATACAAAAATATTTTGGAGGAATTGGCCCGAGTCCGAGGCAGTAAAATGGACAATTTACTCAAAGAAGTTGCCGATTTGGGTGCTTATCTGCGTGAAGATGAAATAGAGTATCTTATATTTATTCTTACGCGCGATTTCAAAATACACGGGAACAAGAACCAGGGAATCATCAAATTGTTGAAAAAGGTGCATTCTCTAATTTACGGAAAACTTTCAAAATATTTTTGCCGAAAAAATTGTATAAATCTGTGCGTTACGGCGAACTCATAAATGCCACAGAAACGGCATGTTTGATTTGTTTGGGCAATTATAACAAAAGATCTATCTGTGTGGTGACAGATTGTTTGCACATTTTTCATGGCAATTGCATGAAGACATGGCTGAAGACGAGCTATAATTGTCCCAAATGCCGTGAAAAGCCTAACAGTTAACAAAGAATGAAACATAAGTTTATGATTGCATTAAAGGTGAAACGCCGCACAAAAAATAAATTACCGTTGAAATTATGTAAAATATTTTAATTTATTTTGAAAAAATCGCATTTTATGATATTTTTCAATAATTTCGAAGTTTTTACTCATCAAGATAATAAATAACAATGAATTATCATAAATTTATTTATAATTAAATAAACTAGTTTTTGTTTAAAATATTTAAAATATTTCAAAATAATCATTCACAGCTGATGCGCTTCGTTTTACGCTCGTGATCATGAATTATTTAGTCTTTAATTGAATATTCTTGAATAAAAATTATTTTGAGTCTTGTAATAACATAATGCTAATACTTTTCAGGAAATAATTGTATGTTTGATTGGAAAATGGTATATCTGAATGTTTATTGGCGTTAGGAGTATAAATTACTTCATACATAGCAGTAATAACAATCAAAATGACGTATTCGATTAATTATTTATTGAAATTCTATGTAGAAAATGATTTTTACTGGAAAGTAGAAACGAGGCAAAAATACTCGAAATATAATAGTTCTTGACTAATTACTGTGAATTCAGAAAATACTTGAAATATGATAATAACTTTTAAACGGTTGTTTAATAACGTGCAATTTATTATAATTAGATACCTGAATTATTTTAATTATAATAAATTGCACGTGTATTTCTTTACGACAATTTAAATATTTCTATTGATTGGAAATATTGTGCAATTTAAATGTATTTTCTTCAAAAATATATCTTTTGGGAAACTGCTTGACTAATTCCATGTCATGGCAAATGACAAGGAATGTCTTGTCTCTATAAGCCGGGTCTTCGAGATAATCAAGCAGAAACTTAGATCCCTTCTCGTCCAAATTATTCGTCGGTTCATCGAACAAATATATCGGTGTGTCGCGTAGAAGCGCACGCGCATAGAATATTTTCTGTCTGAGCCCACCATTGATATTCTTTCCTGTTTCGCCGACCACTGTGTTATAGCCGTCCTTCATCTCCATTATTCTATCGTGTATTTCTAATCGCTTACACTGGGCAATCACATCACTGTACGGCCGGTTATGTCCGAATGTCAGGTTCGAATAAACGGTGTCATCAAACAGGCGGGTGTCCTGTGGAACATATGTTATCAGCGCACGATAGTCTTTTATCGGCACTTTTTTGATATTTATGCCGTCTATTATTATGTCGCCCTCATAGTCATCAAAATTCAACAGCACTTTGAAAATACTGCTTTTACCGCTTCCGTTGCGTCCGAACAGGGCCACCTTATCTCCTTTGTTCAGAACCATGTTCACATCCTTGAAAATAGACCGTCCTTTTATTGAATAGCGCAGCTTATTGATTTCTAGTTTATCGTTGAACATATCTATTCGTATCCGATTCTTGCTTTCTTCGATCGCCATGTCCAGATATCTTATCACATTGTGTGTCAGACTCATCGACTCAGATATGTTTTTCGATAGCGACACAATGTTCTTCGTCGATTTCAACACGTTTGCCACTTTGTTGAGCAAGAAATCCAAATACGCCTCAATATAATTCTTCGTGTTTTTTGTGTAATAAATGCCCAGCGCACATTGCAGCAACAGCACAAGCATCTCGTCTGTGTATTCGTATATCATCGCTGTGTATTTGTATACAATTCTCGCGTACTCCCACAGCTTAGAAACACGCCTGTACTTATCAATCATCACCATTTCTTCGTTGTACGCCTTCAAAATATGGATCGATTCCATCGTCTCGCTGCATATCTTTTCCCGTTTGTAGGTGTAAAACGTATCCAGCTGCAGACTCTCGACAAACCGCTTTATCGCTCGCAATTTCATGATATTTGCCACAGCCACCCCCGCTCCAATCATCGAAAGCACCTGCACCCGTATATTCCTATCCAGAGTTAATATATAGTACATATCCACCATCAGATGTATGACTTTCGACCAAATGCCCAGTATCATAACCTTGTTCAGCTTCGCCATCTCCTTGCCACCCTCTATTATATAGTAATCCATATTGCTCGCAGATTCGTTGTATATGAAATACTCATTCGAGTATAGAATCTTTTGCAACACCTTTTCGGATATTTGGCACCCGTACGGTCCTATTATATTTTCAAAAAGCGCGTTGTATATGAAATCCATCGCACATATCGCAGTGTTCATCACCAGACGCTTAATCACAAACAAATCCACTCCAATATTTTCTTTCTTGGCCTTTTTAAACATGTTGCTCACTGTTCCGCAAATTATGTTTTTTACAACTATCGAAATTAATATTAATATCAATATCCCCATCTTGTCTTTTCTTTTGTATGCCAAATAATATATTGTTTTCCTGAGTATGTCCATGTGTAGGCCTTTTTTACCCACGCCATCATGATTTTTCATAGGATGGGCCTATTTTATTCGCAAATTTTTAAAAATATATTGATTTCTGATTTGTGCAAAATTTTTCGAAAAAATAATTTTTTTTAAACGCGATTATTTCTGCAATGAAATCGCGTCGATTCAAGCCCCTATCTGTCAAATGTTGAAATATCGTATAAATTGCGTGTATGAAAGCAATTTGTACATATCATCATAATATGATTTTATATTTTTTTCGATGCAAAAATAAAAATATAAAATCGTTTTTTATTTTTGGTTAGATAATTTAGTATAAGTTAAAATTAAGACGTGAAATATGGTTATATTGGATTCTAGTCGATGTTAAGAGTTTTTACTGCATAAGATACATATTTATTGAATGAAATATTATTTGACTTCTCCCGAATCCCTTTATTACAAATTACTTTTTTAATTAGCAAAAAACAGTGTGGATTTTTTTAATAAGAAAATATCGCATCAATTTCGAAACTATTTAATTCGGCTACTATCGAGTACGAGAGATTTTTAAAGTATTTATTACTAAGAAGGTACTGATATTAAAGAATTACCGCTAATAGAAGTACTATTTCAAACCAAGGTAGTGGGTAAAAGTTGTCGGTTGACAGCAGTATAAATATATGATTGGACAGTCCTTGTTGATAGCAGGGTCATATTTCTGCCAACTTGAATATTCTATTTTCATAATCATTTATTAATTAATTAACGAGATAGCTTGAAAATTTACAAATGTGAATGTTTATTAATAGTATAAATTTATATCATATATAACAATTTATGAGATCAATGACGCTTATATACTTTGATACAATAACTTATAATGTTTCTAATTAAATTCTGTCTAAAAAGTATAAAATGTTGATGATATTTTATCCAGGCAAAATCTGAATTAATAGTGCGGGCAACAATCTAGGAAAACAGCCGCGATAAGAATTTATTGTGACAAATATTCGCGTTGAAAACTTATAGATATTTTTATGATAAATAACAGTAAATATTTATTCTTTGCTATTAAATGCTATTGTTATGTATATTAATTAATAGATAGCATTTATTTAATAAGATCCACATTGTTACACCAAAATCAACGTATGAATATCAAAAGAATGCAGATGCACATATGTGGTGGATGGATTGTTGAATAATACAACAAATTTATATTTTGAAAATGTTAGAGTATTTCAATATACGTGACATTTTGCCCATTAATCAAACATTCATTGATTTTGAAAGCATTTCCTTCCACATCACAAAATGTCGGGCTTTTGAGTACGATGTTGACATGCATGTCGAATCCAATGAGGTCTCCTGTATAGTTTGTCTTATCCGATAGATATATTTTAATTTTTTTCCAATAGTTTCTTTAAAAATATCCAAGGGAATCATAAGGATTGGAAAATAATTTTTTAAAAATTTATTTGTTTAGGGAGCTATTTCTTTCAAAATAATTACTTGCAGCTTGATGCGCTTTATTAACATTCAAAATATATAAATAATAATAATATTATTATTAATATTAAGTTAGTTAGTTAGTTAGTTAGTTAGTTAGTTAGTTAGTTAGTTAGTTAGTTAGTTAGTTAGTTAGTTAGTTAGTTAGTTAGTTAGTTAGTTAGTTAGTTAGTTAGTTAGTTAGTTAGTTAGTTAGTTAGTTAGTTAGTTAGTTAGTTAGTTAGTTAGTTAGTTAGTTAATAATAATAATTGTTGATGGCTTTTGGATGGAACAGCAGGCTGTAGAAAGTTTTAGTGACGACTAGTCTAAAACGAAATAACTTAGCTGCAAGTAATTATTGACAAATTTATTCAATGAACTATGTAAAAAATTTGTCAGCGTGACGGCTAACAAGTAATACGGTAAGGACTTATTTTGATAATGATGTAAATGAAAAAACACCCAGTGCGGGACTCGAACCCGCAACCCTCAGATTAAGAGTCTGATGCTCTACCGATTGAGCCAACCGGGTTATTCAATAAATAAAAGGAAATGAATTTATAAATTATATATAATTATGTTAATGTATTGTAGAAAATGTGAATTATTTTATCATAATATTATGATAAAATAACTGATAATTACAAGTTACTGATAATTACAAGTTACTGATGATTACAACCAACTGATGATTACAACCAACTGATGATTACAAATATAGACATTTAAAATACTAATATTTATTCATTCGTATAAAGCAAAGGCGATGCCAAATTAATTTGATGAGTGACGATCAATTGGCGATTGACTTGCTTGTCAAATATGCTTTCCATTCTGCCAACAGAACGGAAATATCTTTACGGTCTTCCTCTTCGAATTCTTCCTTACCGAAGTCTTCGGGCATCGCACCGATATTTGCTTTTGCCGGGTCGCCCAGCTTTGTGAAATGACGCCATTCGAAGTCCGAAAGTCCTCCATGTGTCTTCCTGTAAACCAATTTGGCATTGGCATTGAAAATCTGCAACAAACCATTCATTTCGCCGGAAGAATAAACGGCCAAAAACAAGCCACTGTCTGACCATTTGAAATCCGTGCATCCCGGATGTGAATACACACACTTAAGTTTGACGTCCAGCTTGTTGTTGATAGAAACCATGTCGTAGAATTCCAAATTCGACGAGAAGCCATTGTAGAAACAGGTCATTCCGTTCATAGTGGAAACCATGCCGGAACTCTCTTTCTTGATTTTCTTCAAAACGTAATACGAATATTTATTTCTCACGTAAAAGGTGAGATTGCATGCTTTATCGTAAATAACGAAGTATTTATCTGCGACTGCGACACTTTGGACGGCGCTTTCGAAACTATTCACTGTGACCGCTGAATCCGAAAATGACTCGATGTCGTAGGAAATTTTCTTTTGGATGAATTTGGCTATTATGACGTACATGTTGGACTTAGAAAAATACACGTTGTCTTTGATGACCCAATTGGTGGTTTTAGATTGCACCTTGTCGCCGTTTCTATAAGTTAACCTGGGAATATTGCCGTACGAGTATTCCACTATCTGCTTCCCGCTGACTTTCACGAACGATTTGAATTCATAGTTACTGAACAATGCTTTCAAATTGCTCGCAAACGCGTTGTTCGTCAATCTACTCGATTCGCCAGTGTTTCGAATCCCCACACCGCCGTCTTCACACACCTGCACCTTGTCTATCGCATCATCCTCAATTATTTTATATTTCGTCGTGTCGTGGTAAAATCCATCGTTTGCAAAATAGAAATCTTTTCGCCCAGACTTGAAAATCTCCCGGGATTTCTTCAGATGATAAACCGTGACATCCCTGCTTGTGATTATTGCCACAAACCGATCGCGATCGTCAAACACCACGTCCTCGACAACACTCTCGAGCCCCACCTCCAACAGCTTGTTTTGTGTTTCATTCACAAAAAAACACACAGATTTTCTTTCCACACACGCAATGATAGCTCCAGTGTGGCCGAATCGTATGACATCGACCATGCCTCGTTTGTCCACCGGTTCCAGACATCCCTTTTCGGTAGAAAACAGCAAAAACTCTTTTGATTGCACTATTCCAAAATGCTCCGCACCCCTTTTCAGCCAGTCATAAACCGTTTGTTTATCATACGATTCATACGCCATAAACTTATAATTTGTCTCCACCAGTTCATCCAGCTTTGGTCTGTAGCACACCTCTATCCCCCTGTTTTGCAACTCCCCAATGATTTTTTGCTGGTAATACGTTTCTACTTTTATCACAAATGTGTTTCCCTCTTCCACATACATTTTGTCCGATATTATTTTTTGATAACTTCCGGTTCGCCAATGGCGATGATCTGCGAATTCATGGGAAATTTTTTACAAAATCAGAAAAATTAATATCTCGAATAGAAATATCAGATGACCCTGAACTGCAGTGTGTTTCTAAACTATACCGCTTAGTACGGATCAGCAGTGTTGAGGTACCATGATTGATCCATAACGGTATTTTTTAAAATAAACTAATTCTGTGTCGATACAAGCTTCCAGACAAATTTAAACCGAAACAGGGCCATAGATCCATATATATTCAGATCGGGGTACTAGAAGATCAATGTGGAGTACTAGAAGATCATCGAGTTAAACTAATTTTGAGTTTTTACAAAAATAAAATTTAAGCTGATTAAAAAAAGTAATTACTTTTTTTAAAATGTTTCAAGTTACTAGCCTATTACTCATGAGCCGACTAAGTGTTTCAAAATTGAAACAAGCTGATTCAACAAATTTTCTGTAATTCTTGTAATTTTGAATAAACGAGTTAAAACAAACAGTATTGCCATTCGAAATACGATTATAATTCGAATTAGAATTAGAATGCAAAAATCACTGAGCATATACTTATTCGTATCGCGTTGAACACGTCCAAGTTCATTTAATATTAATATTAATCTTATATTATTTAACGTATCAATTTTTTTGCTTTATCAGATAAAATGCTTACGTTAATTATTGAATCAATGTTAGATATTTAGTTAGTTAATTAGTTAATTAATTAGTTAGTTAATTAGTTAATTAGTTAATTAATTAGTTAGATATAATATTTAGTTAGTTAGTTTGATATAATACTTAGTTAGTTAGTTAGATATAATACTTAGTTAGTTAGTTAGATATAATACTTAGTTAGTTAGTTAGATCTAATACTTAGTTAGTTAGTTAGATCTAATACTTAGTTAGTTAGTTAGATCTAATACTTAGTTAGTTAGTTTGATATTAAATAAGCAATGTAGTGTTGAAACAAATGATTTTATTATCGATAGTGTTTAATTTCAAAATAAATTAACAGTTAGTGAATCTACAAAATACAAGACTGCTAAGCGGTCGCAAGCATTTAATCAGGCAAAAACACAAATATGTGTGTTTTTATTGGCACCAGAGGTATAAAAATCATCATTTCTAGGATTTAATTTTTCTGAGTTTTAAAAAATTTTATTTTTCTCCTCATGAGCCAGATTTTGACTGATGAACTTGGACAGTCTTTCCAAATATCTAATGAAGATGGGTATTCTCTTAATGGCAAAGAGTGTTTGCTAACAAACATCAGCACTGTGAAATCCATCGCAACATTTATGTCCACATCGCTAGGTCCGACAGGAATGGACAAAATTCTGATTGACCAGGATGAACATATCACTGTGACAAACGATGGCGCAACAATCCTGGAGAAGATGGATATGACACGGAATCCAGTTTCGGGGCTTATCATGCAGCTGAGCAAGTCACAAGATGAAGAAATAGGCGATGGCACCACCTCTATTGTGGTTTTGGCGTCTGCTCTGCTACAAGAAGCAAAGCTGATGATAGAAAAGGGCATGCATCCGATCAAAATAGCCGAAGGCTATTCAAAGGCACTCGAATTGGCTTTGACTAATCTGGAAAGAATAAGCGAGCCCATCACTGACTTGAATGCAATAATGCTCAAAGCCGCGAAAACATCTCTTTCGTCGAAAATCGTAGCTTTGTCGAATTTTGCCGAGATGTGCGTTAAGGCAGTGCTTGCAACAGCCGATCTGGAGAGAAAGGATCTAGACATGGATCTGATCTGCATCAAGTCCATCAATGGGGGCAATTTGTCCGACACTCAGCTCATAAAAGGAATCGTGCTGGAAAAAACATTTAGCCATGTCCAGATGCCCAAAGAGGTCAAAAACGCAAAGATAGCATTACTCAGCTGTCCATTCGAGCTGCCACAGATGAAGACAAAGAATTCGCTATTGATTAAGTCAGCAAACGAGTACAGGGAGCTTGTGAAGTTCCAGAACGACAAATTCCAAAACATGATCGATGTGCTGAAAAAATCAGAGGCAGATGCCGTGCTGTGTCAGTGGGGGTTCGATGATGAGGCCAATTCATTGTTGCTTCAGAACAACATTCCGGCAATAAGATGGGTGGGCGGTCACGAGCTAGGACTCATAGCGGCCCACACTTTCGGAAGAATAGTCGCATTTTTCGAAGATTTGAACAAGGATGCGTTGGGACTGGCAAATATAACTGAGATGTCGTTGGGCACGGAATGCCATAAAATCATCGTCGTTGAAAATCCGGAAGAAAGAAAAAGTGTCACTATCTTACTACGGGGCAGCACAAAGTATGTGATTGAAGAGGCAAAACGCTCTATACACGACGCACTCTGCAGTATAAGAAATGTTTTGACAAGCAATGCCATCGTATACGGCGGCGGAAGCGCGGAAATCTCCACTTCTATTCATTTGGAACAGGTTTCTACTAATTACTCTTCAGAAACAGAAGAGGCCATCAAACGATTTTCCAAGGCTCTTCTCGAAATCCCGTTGACGTTGGCTCAGAACAGCGGTTTCGAACCGATAGGCTACGTCGAAAAACTGCGCGAATTGCATTTGAGCACAGGAGAACATGCTTTGGGTGTGGATTGTTTGGAAATGGGCGACAAAAATATGAAAAAGCTGGAAGTATTCGAATCATTGAAAAGTAAAGCTAGACAGTTCGAAATGGCTACAGAATTGGTTTGTATGATTCTAAAAATCAACGACGTAATTTCAATTTCTTCAGTAAATAATTGAAGTATATTTGAGCTATTTGTCTAATCAATTAAATTATTCGAGAAATCGCAGTGTATTATTATAGAAATATTTGGTCGATATTTCGTTCGCAAATATAACACATCGCCATTTTGACCATTAAGAGATATTTATGACAGTAAATGTATATTTTTATACCCCCTTTTTTACAGGGTTCAATGGCGCAATAGGTTAGCGCGTTCGGCTGTTAACCGAAGGTTGTGAGTTCAAGTCTCACTTGAACCGTTTTTGGATTTTTCGGCATTGTTTATTTTTTTTATATTTTCAGTGTTAACAGCATTCGCATATTATAATGGTTCTTTATACGTTTTTTCCATTGCAATTGAATTAATGAATATATAAGCATTTTTTCATCATTCATGACATTTTTCAATTAAAAAAATACAAACCCATATAATGGATAAAATATTCGATTACATTAATAACAAAATGAAAAGCTGTGGCATAGAAACATATTTTGAGCCTACTTTTCACGATTTAGTCGCCAGAGATGTGATTACTGATCATATGAGTCCGAAAATAGCATATACTTCTTTTTTACTTCATCAAAGTAAAAATGATTTGATGTTTAGAGCTATTTTAGAGAAAACTCATGTTTTTGATATCACATTTTTGCTCGAGAATGATTATGTAGAAAATATGAAATCTGTCGTAAGTAATATGGATGTTAAGAATCAAAATGAAAATACTGAAAGCGATCAGAAAGAGACTAACAACGATGATTTAATAAGTTCGGTAGACACAAAGAGTATAGAAAGCAATAAAAGTGCAATTCTAAAAAAAATACTTGAAAAAACTTTCGATAAAAAACACAACTATATTTACGTCGAAAAACGTGATAATTCATATTTTGTCGGGATTCGATTAAATAATAACGTATATGAACCAATAAAAAACCTAAGTTTGACGCCTACACTGATTCCTTACTATTTGCTTTACAAATTGTTTGGCAGTCTCAAGAAAATAAATTTACAAGAAAAAATTTATTTGGTTGATAAAAAAAATGACGTAAAACACGCGGTTGCCGATGTTATGGCCGAACTAAAAGGAACACACAGTATGGTTATGGTCTCCACATATGACATTCAGTTTTCTGAAACTAATATATGTAATTGCTATGATGTCCCTGTGTATTTAAAAAATCTCAAGTGGCCAAAAAATATTGTTGAAAGCAAATTATTTGAGAAAATAGCCGTGAGGGAGTTATTTGCAAAAAGTAAATACAGAGACGTGTTAGACAATGATAATGCAGTATTAAAACACCGGAATTTCTGTTTCAAGCTGCAGCCTTTCCTGGAAAAGAATATCAAAAATAAAATAATAGAAGCGGTAGAGAGTTCATGTAATAAGGAGGAGAGAATTTCGGGAGAAAGGTACGCATGATAAAATATATTTTGGGGGTTGTTGGAGTATATCCGATATATATAAATGACTTGGTGGTAGATAGTCTTTCGTTGTGTCTTGGAAAAAATATATGCGGAGACGGCAAATTTATAGAAAAGTTTTTGGAATTTCGTTTTGATATGAAGAACATGTTATTGGACGTAGACAAAAAAATAATCACGAGATATTCATCAATAGATAATTCTCTTATGAGAATAGTAGCAGGGGATATAACGTACAGTGTAAAGGTACCTGATGATCAAGACGTAGCAGAAATGGTAAACAAACTCAATTTGCTTAACAAAAGAGATGAAAAAATATTTGTAAATGAAAATTCGGGCTGGGAAAATATCTCAAAATTATTTCAAATCAAGGAAGAAGATAGTATAATGTTTTATCTCGACAGTAAACAAATTGTTGAAAATATTTTCTATGATTATGACTTTGTATTATCTAAAAATAAGCTAGATGATGGGTTTTGTGAAATAATTTGTAGAGAAGATGTATTTTTTCCAAGCACGATAAATCAAAGATTCCGCTGCTGGGAACATACGATTTGGAAAATACAATTCTGAAAAAATACAATGATAAAATGACTGCTTTTTTCTCGCCATGTAACGAATGCTTGTATGTAAAGGTGAATACCGGCGTAAATTTGGATCTGATTTTGAATACTATTATTTCCGAAACTAATTTCAACTATATTAAATTAAATCACAATAGCCATTGAAAACTTGGGATTGGTTTTGAATACTATTTTTTCTGTTACTAATTTATTAAATTACAGTAGGAATAGCAATTGATTTTTAAATCGATACAAAACATTGATATATTAAAAGATAGAATAGTACTTTATTTTTCAGTGTTTCCAGATTAGATTTGGCAAAATAATTAAGAAAAAAATAGTTCAAAAGTTAAATCTGCATCAAACTTAAATAATACCTAAAATAATCATATTTAAATTACAATAATTATACCATTGTCGTTTCTAATTGCTTTTTTATCATCGTTACATTGGTTTATTAAACAACTTGTTCTTTTTGTCATTTTTTGTCCTCAACGTAGTTTTGAACATGCTAAACGCAAAAATAGTTTTAAATAATTATGTTAAAGTCCATTCTTCCGACTATCGTCGAGGTAAAGAAAGCGAAGAACGCCTGCCTAAAGAAACATCCACGACAAATACGACGAGGGACTTGCCATCAGCCTGATACTCTAAATAACAACTAAAAATAAATATTAACCTTCAATTTTTTTTTAAGTTTTAAAAAGTAAATGAAAATATACGTGTTGTATTAATTTTTTGAAAAGTCAATTAAAATAAATTGTGGATGTTTACCAACGCTAGGAGTATAAACTATTATCTTATCTGGATGTTCATTAACATTGGATACAGATTATTATCATAAACATTCACGATTCATTTTATCGAATCAACAAAGTTATGTATTTTTTCAATTTTTTTCACAATAAATTGAAATCTTCATGGAAAGCTGCCATACCTGTGAGCCTAGACATTATATACGGGAGACTTCTATCACTTAAACCCTTTGTAGACTCCGGTTTCAACAAAATTATGTTAAGTCATATCAAACACTAAAATCACAAATTTATTCGATTTTAATTAATTTAAAGATAATTCTCCATATTGGGAATTTGTGTGGATTTTTTAAATATAATTTATGTATAATAACTGAGTAAGAGTGTTCTTTAAAACTATAAATGTCTACAATCTGTGTATTTTTATTGAAAATATAAACTTTTTCTAAATATTTTGTTTATAAAGATATTTAGCATTTTATCGAAAAAAATTTTTGTCTTTTTTAATATTGTATTTATATGGAGATATTTTATACCTTTGATGTTTGAAAACACGATATATTGTAATAATTTATGATATTTATGATATTTATTCAAAAAAATTCAACAACTTCATATTTTTAAAAAATTAAATTGAAAATTTCAAAATTATCAAAATTAATGATGTTATGTTTAAATTTCAATGTTTTTTTGTTAATATATATTATTATATTTAATGAAAACATATTAAACATGAATACCGATATAAAAAAAATGACTTTCAAAAAAATATTCATTTTTAAAAATGGATACAAAAAACATTTTTTATAATATTTAGCAATATGCACTAAAACAGACCATAATAATAATCCGACAAAAATTGTCATTTTTATAGCTTTTGTTTTTATTAATTTAAAATCTATTTGTTCTAACAAACTCAAAATCAAAGGAAATAAATGTTGAGAAAGTTCAGTAAGCAAATATGTTTCACAACCTGGTATTAATGCATTTTTATTAATTATCAATTTTTTGTCGATAAAATAAAATGTCCAGAACACAACAAACACCAAAATATTTAATGTAAAAGACAACATAATAGAAAAATTGGATACTTTATACATTATATCAAATTGATTGTCGGTATTTTTGTTTTTATAAAAGTATCGGTAATAATTCGTTATACACCCATTTGCTATTGATAAGTATAAAGCAAGATAAGTGATAAACAAAAACTTCAAATCGTCATACGGATTTTTGTATTTAAAGATGTTTGGATTTATAGAAAGAGGAGTCAGAGCATATATACATGTGCATATAAATGCAAATCTAAAAAGTATTAGCATGCTGTGCATTTTTTTGAACATTTTTTAGGATATTTTTCAAAATTTTTTCAAAAGATAACAAAAATGCAGTTTTAATATGTTTGTAATATTTTATCAAATTAAAAATTAAAAAATGAACCATACTGTAAAATATTTGATCAAGATTTGTTGGGCGATTGATAGTAAGTTAAAGAGCTTATAGCATAATAATATTACTAAAAAACAATAATATGAACAAATTAATCGTAAGTTAAAGAGACTGAGCGTAATAATATTACTTAAAACCAAAGTCCGTATTATCTTCATAAGCGTACTAAGATATGATATAGTACCTGCGTCATAAAAACTTGAAAGCAAATTGAAAACTGAAAAAGTAGTGTTTCTTGTAAATATTCAATTTTATGACGTATCACTATATCAATCGATAAATACTTAATCATTTCTCGCTGGTCTGAAATAAAAATAGAAAATATGTAATTAAATTTTAAAAAATAATAAAAATATTGATGTCTTAACAACATACAATGAAACCGTAAAAAATCTCTAAGTGTTTTAAACATATAAGCATATATCCGTGGTTTTAGTATGCTAAACCTTCTTTAAAGTCATTCCATGACTTAATAAAATTTTAATTTAGCAAAATTTTACTTTTAAAATTAAATTTAAAAATTTTTGAAATATTTTTATGTCAGAAAAAATTTCATTAAAAATAAATTAGGACCAACTCATGGTATAGAAATTAATTATTAACGACTGTTGCTTCCGTGGGTAATGGCCACGTAACCTAGTAAAAACCTGAGGTAAATCGACCGGGCTGTCGCTTTCGTTCGTCTACTGGTGTCAGTCTGTTGAAACAGTTATTCTCATGTAAAACATATTTATTGTGATGTTTATTAACATTGAGGATAAAAATTATTGTCATAATAGCATTTATTATTATTTTGATTGTATGTCGCACTCTTTTTATCAAAATTAAATTATATTTCAGACAAAGTTTTTTCTTTTCGAAAATTCAAAATTAGTTTAACTCATTGTTATTCAACTACTCTAATCTGACTATACCTGACCTATGCTCCCATTTTCTCGGTTAAGTTTATCGCAAGTCTCGGGACCGAAAATTGCATTTTTCCTTACTATTTTAACAAAAAATAATGTTTTGTCATATGTCGTATGTATAAATTTTAGTCCTTGCCTAGCACGACAGAGGAAACTCAGAAGAGCATCGGGATTTATAGATACGATAATGGAAATGAGGCTACAGGGATCGTAGTTATTTAAAACATCACAGTGTTCAAAGCCCAATATTTTTTTGCCGTGTTAGCAATAAAATATGTTTTTGCAAATAAAAAAGTTAAATTTGATCAAATTATTTATTACTGAAACTATAAATATAAAAAAGCCAAGCCCTTCTTGCAAGATATAAAATAATCTTCAATAAAGATATTTGATCAATTTACAAATTATACCGCCAGTGGGGATAGTTGTTTGTAGACCGATTCATTATAATTCTTTTCTGACATAAGATTTTTTTTAATTTTTTTAAATCTAATTTGAGAAATAAAAATTTGATAATTACAAATTCATAATTTTTCAAAGTTCAGGAGACATGGAGCGATTTTAAAGAAGGTTTAGCCCACTAAACCTACCAACAGGGATACTCTCCATAGATTATGATATCGTATAAATTATTTTTTTAATACCTGGAATCAAGGCTCAAGTGCTATAATGGGCCTGCAAGGCCTGTAAGTAGCTGGGAGTTAGTATGTGGGTGCGAGCCCCACATACTAACTCAGAATATCCGTCCGGAAAGTGGTCTGTGTAGGCATAGCATTTTATCGGACAAATCAAAAAAAAATTATTTTTTAACAACTTACATTTTTTCATGACAAATAATTCTTATATATTGTGCAAATACATACCTTCAAGTTTGCAATTTTAAATATTTCCACAAATAGTTTATAACGTTTTTGTTTTATATAAATTCTAAGGTGAGACAAACACATTAAAAAAGTTTAATTAATAATAAAACACTTTTAGGATGCCATATAACTGTTTACTATGACATATAACAGCTTTTGCAAATAATTAAAATAAACATACGACTAAAGAGCCAGCAGTATAATTTCAACAACTCAAAAACCTTGCACTTTGGACATTAACTTTCAACAAATAAACAGTTTTTAATTTTTGAAAAAAAATTATTTTACACAAAAAGCGAGAAAATTTTTAAATTTTCAGAATATTTTAATGTAATCCATAAAATCATGAAATATAGTCTTGCACCAATGCTCAAGATAACAAATCCAGAATTCAGACTTTTGATGAGCATAGTCTCGCCTAATGTCAAACTATTTACTGAAATGATAGTAGACAAAACAATATTGCATGTGGATGATGATAAACTATACTCCATGCTTGGAAACCCAGATTCTAATACAGTTGTTCAGATAGGCGGATCAGAACCCGATGAAGTGGCTAAAGCGGTCATGAAACTCAAAAATATTGGTTGGACTCATTTTAATTTGAACTGCGGATGCCCATCTACACGGGTCCAGTCGGGATGTTTTGGGGCCAAATTAATGCTGGATGTTAAAAAGGTAGCATCGATAATAAATTGTGTTTATGAACTCACTGGAATTATTCTTTCACTAAAAATACGTACTGGCGTGGATGAAAATGATTCTTATGAGTTTTTCGAGTCTTTCATAAACTATGTAAAAAGCAACACATTCTGCGTGGAATTTTATGTGCATGCTCGTAAATGCTGGCTGAAGGGATTGAATCCTAAACAAAATAGGAACATACCTTCTTTGAATTACGATTTTGTATATCAAATAAAAAAACAGTACCCTGAATTAGAAATTCATTTGAATGGTGGGATTGGAAGGTGCAATTCGAGTGATTTTGAAAATATAGATGGAATAATGATAGGAAGAGCAGCAGTTGAAAACATTAGTGTGTTCAATGATATTGCTGGTGTTGAAATATCTATGAAAGATGCGGTGAAAGAATATTTAGACAAGGCGACAATTTTAAAATATAGAAAAAATCGGATTTTAATGTCATTAAACAAAATTAGAAAAGGAGAATCTAATAATAAAAATTATAAAATGGCAATACAAGAACTTATTCGAAAAGATATAAACATCAATGATATTTACGATATAATAAAAATTTTTTTGATAATTGCCTTTTATATATTGTTTTTGTGATAAAATGTGTTACGCAGACCACAGAGTTGGTTTGTGATTGATTTTTATAAAAAGACTTTAATAGCAGTTGTGCACAATATAGAGATACGTTCAAATAAACATTAATAAGGGAGGTCTAAAAATACCGTTTTAATATACAATATCATGTAGTTTGTATATGAAAAAATAGATGTCATATATTAAAAAGAATGGTTTATATAGTAGGCATTTATACTCCGTTCAGTAAAAAAATGATTTATATATACTAAATACGTCTTAAGTAATCTCAATGATATAATTTTCAATTAACAACATGCTAAAAATTTTAAATCACTGTTTTTTATTGAAAATTGTAAATAAATCAAAAAATACTTTTTTAAAACTCAGAAAACTATCTCAATAATACCTCTATAAGCTTTAATTATAAAAATAAATACATATGCTATTCTCAAAAAAACTTATCAAGTTTTTAGATTTGCTTCAGAACCAATGTTTTTTAGTAATTTTATTCTATTACATAGAAGCTTTATAAATTCGCTACAAACGGCTTAACGAGTTTTAATCGAATATTTTGCAGCATGGGGTGATTTTGAAATAAAATAAATAAATTGGTTAAAATACAATTTAAATTTTAAGTTCTAAAATATGTATGGCTTAAGTTGTTTGTTGCCTGATTCATTATAATTCTTTTCTGACATAAGGGTTTTTATCAAGAATTTTTAAATCTAATGTGAGAAATAAAATTTGATAATTACAAATTCATAATTTTTTAAAGTTCTATGGAACGATTTAAAAAAGGTTTAGCCGAATAAACCTACCAACAACTTAGTTTACTATTTTAATCCATTGTATTATTTTTAAAATATAATTTTTTATAATATTAAAATAATAATTAATTATAAATTCATTATTTAGAATTTTTATCGAAAAATTTTTTAATTAAATTCACAATTCTTCAATAGATTACTTAAAGCAATAAATTTATTTTATTAAACTGTCTTAGTTTTAATTTCATGACACTATCTGTTTTCATTTTAAATAAAAGTTAATTTCACGGCATTATCTGTTTTTATTAAAAATAAAAGATATTTTTTTCATTTAAAATGAAGGGATCATGCTGAAAAAATATGTGGGAAAATTGTTCGGATTCAATTATATTTCTGGGTTTGGTGAATTAAATACATATAAATGCAATAAAATACTCAATTTAAGCAAAGGGGATAATATAGAAGACAGATATAGGGTTATCATGAAGAAAAACCATCCAGATTTAGGTGGTAGTGTTTTTATTTCTAATAAAATTAATGAAGCAAAAAAATATCTTTTAGAAAAAGAATCATGGCTTTAATGAAAAAATATTTTTTTTGCGTTGACAAAAAACAAAATGCTTATGTAGAAATTAGTTGGCACTTTAAATTTTGCTTTCGCTCATTAAAAACCCTCCATTTAACTACAAATGTTTTGTTAAACAATAACTATTCTGGTCATTTATGAATGAATATTTACCGTATTTATTAAATAATTAGGCTTGTGCTATATCATTATCGAAGGAGGCATCTAAGATAGATACGATCGAAACGCCAGGAACAAAATAAATGGTATAATTTTTCCAAATAAATATAATTATTTTAACATTATCAACTTCCAATAATCAATAATATTTTCATTTTTTAGATTAGTAATAAATTTAAGTTGAAAAAATATAAATTGATAAAAAAAATATTTTGAGTAATTACTGGCAGTTTCTAAAAATCACCGTTTGGTGCGAACATATATTTTCTAAATTCTGAAATCCACTTCAATTATATCTTAGTAGGCTTAGATTAGTAAAATAAAATTGAGTTAAATTTTTAATATTCAATATAATAAACAATATTTTCACTTTTTAATATTTTGATCATTTCTTCTTCAGATATTTCATTGTAGCATTTAATTTTCTCTTGTACTTCAAACCGGCTAGGATGCCATTTTTTTACTGTTTATATTTATTCCCATTTTTTGTTTATTTTTTTAATTTTTCTAATATTTTTGTTATATATGATATTATTTTATACTTCTAATGTTGACAAACATTTCCTTGTTTGTTTGTTATATATCTCTAATGTTTATTAACATTAGAGATAAGTATTTTTAAGTATTTGATTCATATGTTATTTATAAAAACAGATACATATATTGACTATTCAGTGTATTTTATTGACAAATATTTTCAAATTCAACTTATATATACGTTATTTATAAAAATACATACATATATTGACTGTTTAGAGTATTTTATTAATAATAAAAATTAAAATAATTTAACCGACAATGCTAATTGTAATTAGCATGTTAGTTATTGATCGATGACCTGGCATTAAAGTGTAACTTGAAACAAAAAAACTTGTATTTAAAAGCAAAAACATTTTATTATATAGAATTCAAATGTTTCTAATAAGCTATGTATGATAAATATACAATTTAACCATTTCTAATAGGCTATTTTTATTTTCAACAATTTTCAATATTGAAAAAAAATTATCAAAAAATGTGTTTGGAGCTGTAAATAATATAAATAAATAAATTCTTAAATCTCCAATTTGTTTTTGAATAATTGTTTTTAAAATTTGGAAATTATTGACACAATATTTATCAAAATTCATTATTTTACTAACAAACAAATTATTTCTGCTAAAATCAGCATTATCGATTAAAAAGCTTTCTATTAATTTATTTTTGAGATCATGTATTGTTGTCTTGTCTATTTCATTTATGTTTTCATTATTTTTTTGTTTAGTCTCTATATACTTGTAAATGCTAAGTGGATTCCAAATATAATTTTTTTATTTTCAGAAAAAAGCGAAGCCATTAGTAACGAGTCCTCTATAATGCAACTAACCAAAAAATTAGGATATTCTACGTCATTTATATAGTTTAGTGTTATTTTTATTATGTTCACGCGTATCTTTTTCGATTTGACAAACAAAAACATGTCTTTCATATACAAAAGCATATTCTCATAACGGAAATCCACAAAATTGTTTTTAAAATCGTTAAATACAATTTTGTGTGCAGAATCAGTGTTATTTGACAATTTTTCTTTCAAAGAAATAAAATCATTAAACTTCTGAGAATTAATATTTACATTTGAAGAAGTAGATTTGGTCAAATTTAAAGTATAGTTTATATCTAAAGGACTGTTTTCCAAATTAGAAGTAAATTTTGTGGGATCACAAGAAATATTGTTTGAATTATCTGCTTCATTGTTTGAATTATCTATTTTATTATTTGTCCCATTGCAATTCATGAAAATACTTAACAAATTAATCTCATCGATGTAATAAATTCCAAATAAATCTTCGTAACATGCCAACAGGTTCAACAACTCAAATGATTTGCTGCTCATAAGCCTCAAAAATTTGTATGTGTTGTCCACAACTATTTTTCCGAGCTCTTCTTCTTTAAAATATTCTTTGTATTTATACAATTTTCCAACAATCAAAATGCATTTTTGAATGTCAGCGACAAAAAGATTATGTACCAAGAAATAGCCAAAATCCAAATTAAAAATGTTGTGTGTAACACATAGCTCCGAATATCTGACAGCAAGAGTGTAAAAATTACCGTGCTTCCATACAATTCTGTAGAAATCGGAATTGAGATACGCCAGATCACTGGGATCCAACATTTTCAGATAAAAATTTTCTACTATTTCAGGATTGAGACTGTATAAATGCAAAATGACTTTGTCGATTGTGTTACTAATATAGTAATTGATACAATTATCTATACCGATCTTGCGTTCATTCAGTATGCAATCGGCCATAATATCCAAATGGGGCACTAGATGGTTTTTATCACGCAATTTGAACCAGGCGTCCAGAAATTTGTTGAAATTGGTAGAATTCTTGCGTTTTGTGATTAAATTCAGCAGGCTCATGGGTGTGAAAATGCAATACAAAATTTTGTAAAATTGCAGATGGGATTTTTATTTATTTATTATTGAAAATAGAATTGATTTGTAAATTTCTCAAAAAAAGTAGTTTAATAATAAAAACAGTTAAAACCCATTGCTTTGAACCGAATACTTGGTTTTAAAGATGTAAAAACGTGTTTTCTAGATCGGGACTAGCGCTATCATACCTAGTAGGCTTCTGGAGATGAATACACACTTTAGTTTTCAGTAATCTTATTATGGCCGTAGAAACCTATAAATTAGTTTGAACGCTAATAAATTTTTATCAAACACTGTTGAAAATAAATTTATCATATTAATAACGGTTTATAGAAACCAGAATTACAAATATTAACATACAGAATTACAAATATTATAATTTATGACTCTGTATGTTAATATTTGTAATTCTGTATGTTGTTTAGAATATCAGGCTGATGCCAAGTTCCTCGTCGTATCTGCTGCGGATGTTGCTTTAGGCACTACGTGTGCTTCTTCGCTCCCTTTACCTCGACGATAGTCAAAAGAAATACATTCGGGCGCCTTCTGAGCACGATTGCTCGGATGTACGCTTGCATTCTATCGGTTACGCGATATCATTCGTGACAAACATTCACATATAAATTTAATAAAATCAATAAATATTTAACCCAAAATGCGATGTGAAATATGTGGGCAGAATATGAAGCAAATAGGAGCCAGTTTGATCTGCAAAAACGGTCATACGATTCAAAATACAGTGGAAACCATAGATGATTCAGCGGGATATGTAACTGGAGGAAGAAAAAAACATGTGAGTGTCAAAAAGAAGGTGATCAAAAGAAAACTAATGTGTACGACTCATCTGTTTTCTTATTTGTCATATTCTACTTCATCTACCAACAAGCAAAAGACTTTTTTGGTTTTAAAAACGACGACATGTTTCGATACTTCACTGCCTACTTCTCGCTGTTCGAAAGAAAGCCTAAATTATTGGAAAAAGTGAATAATGAGCAGAAAGAACGGACAAAAAAAGACGTGGAGGCAGAAGCCGAGCCAAGACCCATCGGATTGGGGTTCAATACCGAGGCTTTTACCGAGTCCCACCAAAAATAGAAGAGGAGGAGGAAGAAGAGACAGAAAAACTTGATCCTGGGTACATTGAGGGGGACGAGGCGATGAAATATGTTTCTTTGCTGGCTCTTATTTACATGAGTAAACGGGCTGAGATGGAGAAAGAAGGCAAGGCGTATTTTATCACAGAATTTTTGGAGTTGATACATGAGTTCAACGTGGAACAGCGGATGAAGATTTTAATTAAAAAGTATAAAATATCAGACCGTGTCTTTCTCCGTGTGTTCAATTTTGTCTTTAAAGTCCGTATAGTCGATATTGAGGCAAAAGTGCGCAGCTTCGGCAGTTATAATTCGTTTGTTGATCATAAAGTAGAATTGACGGAAGCACATCAGAACGGCGTGATTTCACAGCGCATAGAGCAGACTAAGAAGAATATACGTGCGCTTTTTTCGATGGACATAAATGTTTTTCGAGTTTATTTTGATCACGTCTGTAAAAAATTGAATGTCGAACAAACAGAAGATTTGTTGCTTTACTGGCGTAAATTGGTGTATACGTACGATCACGACCAATTGTTTGTGCCTGAGTCATTGTTCACGATGTATATTGCACAGTATTTCATAGACAAAAATAAATTTGAGGACACGGCGCTTGAAGACAGCGTATTAGTCTTTTTGAACTACAGTAGAATCAGCTTTTGCGATATAATGCTGTCTTTTGCACGCGAAAACAATTCTTACATGGATCCGCAAACATTATTTCGAAGTAGGGAGATTAAACATGCTGAGAGATTCAAAAATTTAAGAAGGACGATCTGGATGATTGAACATTTCAAAAAAACATATTTCGGCAAAAAAAAATAATATTTGCAAATTAATTTTCTAAAAACTGTGTCGAATTTTGTCAGAAATATTTATTGGTACGGGGCATAATAATCAAATAGTATAAGCACATCAATAGTATAAGCACATCCAGACAATATATTGACAGTTCTGACGAATCAGTTGTAATCCAATGAAGTCCAATATCAGTTATTCAACAAATTTTAGAATCAATTTCACATTAGCTTACTTTGATAAACTTTAATCTATCTTACGCAATAAATCAGGTAATTATATTTGTAAAATCATTTTTAATTGTTTTTTGACAAATTACATTTTCTTAACAAATTTTCTTAACAAATTTTCTTTAACAAATTATTTTTACTGTTTTTATAATAAACCAGTTTATTGTGAAGATTTGATTGTTTTTAAATATTAGAAAATATAATAATTGTGTGGTTTCAACGTATTGTTTATAGTGATATTGTCGTAATAACTCAATCTGCCTGGGAATTTTCAAAACTATAAAAAAGTTGTAAAATTAAGTATGCAATGTTTTTTAAATAAATTCTTAATAATTCATTTAAAAAACATTGGACTAGTTTATGTTGCTTTTTAAATAATCAGTAAGGCTTTCTACGGTTTCTTGTGTTGTTTCCCATCAAGGCACTTGATAAATAAATTCTATTTTTTAATGAAGGTTCAGCATACAAATCCTAGAACAGATACCCAAACTTTTCAATTGTAAACATATTATTCGATAAAACTTTCATTATTGATTGTGTAATAGTATACGTCTGTGTAAATTAGTTGTGAATGTTTTATCAACATTCGAGATATTAATTATTATGATATATGCCATCGGCAATAAAATTTATTTGAAATAAAAGTATCTCTATTAAATAGTACTTGATAGATTTCAGATTAAATTTTATTTGTTGGGTTTATTTTGTGCTGTGAAAAAAATGAATTTTTTATTTCAAAAAATAACCCCAACAAATGTTAACATTCATTATAAACTTAGCAGTTGCAATGGCCATTTTTTACAATATCCACAACTGTTTTAAATCCACTATAGCTCCTTTGCGTAAGTATTACAAGCATTACTTCATAGTGATGTCGATGTTGCTCGCAATCGATATATCTATGTCTTTTATCCTCTACAGATTGCCTTATTATCAGGTGCTCAAGGGATTTTTGTTAGTGTGGATTTCTATACCAGGGTGCACGGGTGTGCATTTTATCTATAACGTATATATTAAGAACATACACAAGCTGTTCCAGGGCGACATTGACTCTGTCATATTGAACTTTAAGCAATACTACGAAGAAATAAAGAACAAGTACAGAGAAATAATTGAAAACAATGGAAACGGCGAGATTAATATAGGATTCAAGGAGGATAAAAAGAAGATGGAGGATGTTGATGAGACTAATAAGGAGCCGAGGGAAGCAGAAAGTTATGATATGGAATCATCGGCGGTTATGGAGAAAGTTAAGCAATAATAAATTATTTGATAAATGCGTATTTTGTTATTTATTGAAATATTCATATCTCTCATGTTTGAAGACAGCCATTCTATATATTATATGTTGAACTGTATTTGTTACACTGATAAGGAGTGCTAGTAAACATTCACATATATTATTACAAGTAATAATAGTTGATCATCGAGGATTTATTTTTGTCGCGAAAAAATGGAAAGTTGATTTTGCAAATAAACGATGTAATTCACGAATATAAAAGCCTTGGTTGTGTGCATTTAATAGTTTTTACAGTTATATGATGACTTGGCAGGTTGGTTGTAGTTTGTTTTCTGAATTCATGACTTCATCAGAAATATTTTGAAATCATAAATTAGTAATTTATCAAATTTATGATTTCAAATATTTCTGATGAAGTCATGAAACGACTTTAAACTGAGGTTAGCATACTAAACCTACAACACACCATATTATAGATTTGCGCAAATACTTTTTTTTATATTAATTTGTTTAAATAATCTCAAAAAAAGTATTTGGGATTATTTAAACAGCTATTTTGAGTATTAAACAGTTATCACCAAATTTTTTACTTTAATTAAATTAAACAATTCGCTCGTAAAATAATAAATAAGCGGTTTCTTTATCAAGCACATTCGTTTTGCATATCACGGAATCATTACAACAATACCACTCATTGCCTTTTCTTACATACGCGATGTAATGGCCATACCCGAGTCCAATTTCGAGATGGTTTGCCACACTGTTGAGCTTGTAGATAGCATTGCCGATCTGCAATGAATTGACTGGAAAATTGATGAATGTGTTAATTTTGGATCCTGAGGACATATAGGAAAATCTCATTAAATGGATAATGAGAAAGTTGGGCAGAACGACGAAGGCGGGAAAGAGCTTGAAGGTAGAAGATGCACATTTTTCACAGGTGTTTTTGACGATTTCTTGCTTCAGATAGAGAGATATACAGTCTTGTAGTGTGTACAGGGTCGGAGGGTCCAACGGGGGGCGTTGCACAATTTTTTCGTGGCGAACAGATCCTTGTTTTTGAAGGAGACGCTGATGTGGGGGATTTTGAGAATCGGATGAACGGAAAAATCGCATACTTTTATGTTAGCCATGAATTGATCGTATTGAATACTCGGTAGCAAAAACGGGCGCAATTTTTTGTACAACGAGGCGCCGTAAGAAATATCGGTATAATTGTCAGGCATAGGCGCATTGTCGGCGGGCTTCTTGTCATTGCAAATTCCACAGTTGAAAATGCCGGGGCTTTGACAACACAAGTTCGGTGCCCGGAGATGCGAGTTTTCTATTTCGACGAGCAGCTCCAAAGGCACTTTTTCCGAGAAAAACAAATATTTTTTGAAATTGAAAGAACAGAAGAAATAGTCGTTGTTGGGAGAGTATTCGTAAAGAACAACACGTTCGTAGTCCGAGATTGTGTCTACGGGGCTGAGCAAAACTTCGTTGGCTTTTTTTGTGTGTCCGAGTGATATGATTTGGCCTGCGGCGTGGTACTTATTCTTGACAAATGCCACTACTTCGGAAATTGTCATGGAAATTTTGACCGAGATTTTAACTGTGCCCATGTCTTCGAAAACAACGACGACGTGGGGATGGTACGTGATTTGGGGAGGAAGCGGAAGCGAGAGACTCTGAAATGGCTCGTGGCGCTGTTTGACAAAATTGCATTTAGTGCATCTCAGCGTGTTGAGCTGCATTCCGTAAAAATTATAGCAAATCACCGAGTTATTTTTCGTGAGAAAGTCGTGCCAGTTCTCCATCAACACATTAAAATCAGCCTTCACAATGAACCGAGATTTTTCTTGCAAAGTCTTCAGCTCTATTTTTCTATCGCAATGCCTTCCCTTCGTGCCACTCGCATTGATAACAGCATTGTTACTGGCCTCCTTGATAATTACACTATTATTAGTGCCCAGCTTGCCGCCACTGTATCTGCTAGTAACTGATTTGCTATCTATAGATTCGACAGTATCTTTTTCTCTATCGGACTCACTGCTAGATGATTTATTACCGTCGGACTCATCACCGACAGACCTATCAAGACTACTGCTGTCTTTGCTATCGCTGTCCACTCCGCTGCCTTTGCTAGCAGCTTCATCATCGGTTTCATGAACAGTTTTTTCTCGTCTCCTCCGCCACCCGGGCTGGTAATTATATTGTCAACGGGAATCGCCTTCGTTTCGTTTGCACGTTTATTCCCCACATCTACTCTTCTCACCTCGTCTATCAATTTGTACTCGGCAGACATCATTTTTTTGATCCATCCTCCTTCCGCGACGCAATATTCCCCATTTATGCATTTTTTTTGCATTTCCGCATAAACAAGACGAGTCTATGCATTTCGTCCCCGTGTGCAGCGTTTCCAGCAAAAAATTTATGAACTCGTGGCAATCCTGTTCCTCGTTCCTGGCATAAATCCCATTCACCTTTCCCATCGCCCTTCTCAAATGCCATGTGCAGCTGTTTTTTTCGTTGCTCATCGTTTTCGTCAGCTCAATCCATGCATCCACAATTTCTCCCACCGCCCCTCCGCCACGGCTTCCATCACACATTCTCCCACTCCCGTCTTTTCCATTGCTTCCGACAAAAAATTCGCCCAGTTTTCTATAGTTCTGTAAACACTGGACCGCCGTGTTCATGAAGCACGTGTTTCCCAGGTTCTTCAGACCGACACATTTGGAGTCGTCCTTATATTCCACGTACAGCACAGGCGATTCCTTTCCGATGTTTTCTTTGCTTTTTTTGACCAGCAACGAAATAATACCGTTCTCCTCGCCGTAGATGTCGTAAACATCATTGAAATTGAGCAGTAGGTCTTTTATTCGTCCCTTTCCCTTCACACTCACTATAAACATACCGTAGAACTCTTCCAGACCGATCATCTTGTTGACAAAGAGCGTCACAATCACGTCAAATAACTTCTCCACGCCGTGTACGAGCAGCCGCTTAGACGTCTCCCCGTTAAACATAAAATATATCCAAAGCTCATAAACGTCGACCGTTTTTATTTCCGTGTCGTACTTGTCTTTTATTCTCGTCCATTCATCGCTGGAAACTATGTCGTAATCGATGCCTCGCTCCAAACTCCTTATTAGTGTGTTCCTTTCCAGTAATTCGCTGTTCTTTTTATTAGAATTCCGCGTCGTTATGTAGAATGGTGGTTTATTTGTTGATTTCATAAATAGGGATGTTATATTATGACAATAATTTATACCCTTAATCTAATAAACATTCACCACCGCGATTCAACAAATGCAAAAAATTTAATTGTGGTTCGACTAAATGCTTTCATTAACAGAATGTTCGTCACTACACAAATTTTCTGATTGTTATTATGTCCCCTTCTTTGGTTTCATTTTTCGTTTCAGCGATCAATAAAACCTTTTTTAATTAAAAAAACTTTATTTAATTAAAAAACTTTAACTGTTTGAGGAGTAAGCAACTAAAATTAGTGAAATACTCGATTCAAACAGTTAGGGTTCTGAACACGCTACAGGGTAAATCTTACAGCCATTGTCGAGACTTGATACAAGGTTAGTCTACGACAATGGCTTTTATTTTTTGCTGAATACAGTATCTTCTTGCATTGTGTTTGATTGATTTATTAGCAGTTTACAGTGTTATTAAATGATACATTTATTGCAGTCAAGATGTTTGATCAATTTATTGCGGTTCACAGTGAATTTAAGGCTTATACGGCAGAATAAGATCACTAAAAAATTACTATAAACTAAAATGTATATTTATTATTATTATTATTATTATTATTATTATTATTATTATTATTATTATTATTATTATTATTATTATTATTATTATTATTATTATTATTATTATTATTATTATTAACTAACTTACTATTATTATTATTATTATTAACTAACTTACTATTAAGGTATGATGAAGATATTCTTCCGTTTTGAAACATCATTTTTGCATCGTATAAAACCAATAATTCCTATTGGTTCAAAAAAATATTTTCTCAATGAAATATACGTAGGGGATTGTCATGAATATTTTACCCAATAAAAAGCCAGTATGCCAATTTATAGATACTTCGCAGACCCACGCTGTTCTAGATATTTTATTAATAATTGGATAGTTGTATTTAGCCAATTATTGAATATGAAATTATGAAATTATTTTTAAAGTTGATGATTCGGAATAAAAATGTCTGAATCGAATGCATTTGATGATTAGCTAATATTTATTTAACAATGCCGCATTTACTATTTTTAGTTGATTAACCCCTGCGATTCTCCAATCTTTTGAAAGCATCCATCTGGCTACGCAAATCGTGCACGTAATTGGCATTATCCTTAAGCATACCATAGACATCATTACCGAAACCAGTCTCTAGAACAGGTTCTTCGACCTCAGAGCTTTCCAAATCTAAATTCAAAAAAAGTTTGAATTGAAACCGGACATGGGTTAAAAATAAATAGAAAATTTATACAAACATTTTGTGCGTACGTCTGTAAAGATGTATTGTAAGTAAACACAATGTCGTATGAGGTTATTTAAAGTATTTTTATTTAAATAATTAATATATTTTACTAAAAGGTATTATAATTATGATTATAAAAAGGTATTATAATTAATATATTTTACTAAAAGGTATTATAATTAATATAATTTATAAAAAAGGTATTATAAGTATTTATTGAAGTCAATAATGTTAAATGAATATATTTGAGCATCCGGAATATAAAGATGTGTGAGACTTGAATATTGCACCAACAAGCAGAACCTGGCAAATAATTGATATTTGATTCGAAAATAATAAATCGACTCTTAAATAGCTCATACGAATATTAATTCTAACGAAGGGAATATAGAATAACGTGGCTTTGCCAGGATATCGGAGTAAATAGTACAGTGCACAGTATTATATATCTGACGGTGTGATTAACTGACCGACTTAGCCCTTTTATAATTAGAAATGATATTTTTAGTGAAAATATCGATGACTGTATCAAAAATAAATATGATGCCAAAAGCCGCGGCGAATAACAAATAGAAGACTGGAATGATGAAAATGGAGTAGATAGTGGATTTGACGGACGGTTCGAGAAGATGAACCCATAAAATAAAAACAAGAAAAACGATGATTGAAAAGGCGATAGAAATATGCGAATAAAGGGTAAAGAAGGAGATGGAATGAATTTGTCTGACTAAAGTCGCGATGAAAATAACGACGGAGAAAAAAGTGCTGGTGTACAAATACGCCCCCACTTTTCCGGTAGGCCCGGCAAAGTCGTAGAATAGAAATAAGTAGAAAACAAAGAAAAGCGTTGCCGCCTGGAGAAAGCCCGCGACGATATTGAAAAATATCATTCGTCGCGAAAAGTATAGTCTGGCCTGGGCGTATGTTTCTGGAGAGGAAAAAATAGCGCGTTCTGAGATGTCTCTGTCGAGAAGAGCAGTGACAAGCGGAATGAGAGAAGTGAAAATAATATTGTAATAGTTCATGAAGAAACTATTGTAAATCGGCTTGCCGGAGCCTGCGTTGAAGAAGTTGAAGAAGAACTGCAAGCCGATGAAAATGAGGTTCTTGTAGTACGAGTTGATGGCGATCTTCGAGTAGCGGATGAGATTGTAGCGTCCGTGGGAAAGAATGAGATACTTGAGAAGACGGAATTGGGGTATGGCGAAGTCGCCTGCGAGGGAGGCCTGCGTGCCTTCCTTTCCGAGGATTCCCACGCCGACAGTAGCCTCGCGAAGCATTCCCACGTCGTTGTTACCGTCGCCAATGCCGAGGACGTTCTTGCCCGCGCGGACGATTAGTTGGGCGATCTTCCCTTTTTGGTAGGGCGTGGCACGATAAACAACGACGGAGGGGTGGAGCAGAATAGAAGCGGCGGCAGGGTTGGGCATGTGCAGAGCCTCTTCGAGCGCGGCGACAGCCGCACGGCCGTCATAAGCCACGGCGTTACATGGGCGACTATTGCTGGATGCCGCGGTAGATTTGGAGAAAGCGACAGATTCGGTGCGTGGGCCCGTGGAATATGCTGTGCTCGTGGATTTGGGGGCGGCAGACGACTCGGACACGGCTGCGGAATCGAACGTCTCGGCCGCGCCCATTTCCAAACCGATGGGCGCGGAAACGATGTCGGAGCCACAGGCGCACGCCACCGCCGTCTCGCGCTTATCGCCGGTGACCATCCACAGATGGACGCCCGCGCGGCGCAACAGACCGATTGTGGCGGCAACATCTTCCTGGAGTTCATCCTTGATGAAGGTGGCCCCCTGGTAACGCATACGCGAAACAAGAGAGTCCAGACGGCGGGCGATGGCGTCTGCGGATGCCGCGATCGCTTCGCGCGATTCCGAGAGGACTGCGTCGGCAGACAGGCCCAGGAGCGTGCGGAGCTGTGTCTCATTCATACGTAAATACTTCATGACCAGAAGGCGGTACTCGCTGCGCCACTTGAGCCGTTCACGCACACTGCGTTCGTGGTCGCCGCAAAGCAATCGCTGGTCGGAGCCCTTGCAGAAGACGTAGTAACGGCCGTCCAGGCGGACAATGGAAGCCATGTTCTGCCGCTGGGAGGTGAAGTCCACCGTGTGTATGACATCGACGCGGGCACGGCGGCCGCCCAGACGAACGGTGATGAATGTTTCCTCGCGTTCTTCGAGAACATGATCGTGCGGCTGCAGTGCTTTGAGAAAACTCAGCTCGTCCTGGGAAACCCCCTCGTACTGCCCCCTGATCACCTCCACCGAGTTATTGATGAGCAGGTGCGCCAGAAACAGGTCCAGGGACGTGGATGCGACGGCCCGGCCATTGGCGCTGCTTATGCCGTTGCACGTATCATTGGTCGCGGAACTGCCTCTGCCGGCACTGAGACGCGCGTTCGCATCGGTTATGCTGTTTTCACCCGCGAGATGGAATGCCTTGAGGGTCATGGAGTTTTTCGTGATCGTCCCTGTCTTGTCCGCCAGGACATAGTCGATCATGCCCATATCTTCAATGACTTCTGAGCAGTGGCATACGGATGCGATGCCGTCTACGCGCATGCGCTGGTCGTTCTTTATGAACAGGGCGTGTGTGAAGCGGCATATTTCAATCATCACGTAGAGCGATAGGGGGACGAGGTAGCTGTATAGAATATAGTTGGAGAAGACCAGGCGCGAGGCACCCCCGGTGGACCCGCCGTCGATGGCGTATCGCGCGCGTTTGCGGACCACCGCGCCACAAATAACCGTCCCCCCGAGCATCGCGCAGTACAACACGCCGATGATCAGCAGCATCTCATCCAGGCGGCGTTTGAACACGCTCGTCGCAGACCGCCCGAACTCCATACTCCGCGCCTGTTTCGTTTTGGCCCCCACGGCCACCACGCCCGAGACGACGTATTCTGTGTTCCGCACAATCGAACCACGCAACAGCACGTTCTTCGGCCCAACAACAAATTCGCCCAGGCCTTGCAGCGCTACCGTGCATTCGAACTCATCGAACGAGTCGCCGCTTTCTTGTACGTCCCATCTTTCCAATTGGATTCGATCCATGCATTCTTCGCAGCTTCTCGTAGAGAACCGCATCGCCGTCATTCTTCGTCGCATCGTCTGTCGTTGACGATTTGCCGCTCCCGGTTTTTTTAGCCTTGCGGTTCGTATTGCCGAAAGAATCCACAGCCTTGCCGCTCTTGTCGCCTTCATTGCCAGCCCTGCTGCAGACAGGATCGAGAATCGCGATCTTCTTCTTCAAATTCGACTCGCCGTCGAGATTCGCCGTGTTGATGAAGCAGTAGTTTGTGCAGAATTCCGTATTTTTTATCCGCGACTTGGCCCCCAGCAACACCACGTCCGCGGGTATTTCTTCGTGGTTGTTGCTGATCAACACGTCTCCCGCCCGCAGGCTCATCACCGCAATCGATACCTTTCGGCCCTCCCGCACCACCTGGCACCGCTTTTCGTTCATTTCTCTGTCGCACAGATGCTTCTTGTAATCCTCCACCCCGTCTTTTATCATCGACATTCCCACGACAATTAGTACAGCAATCATGTACGACCACGGCGAAAACGGGCTGATCGCCGGCACGCATACCAACAGCAGTGTTACACAGAAAAAACAGGTTGCGGGTTTCCGCAACTGGTTGTAGAGATTCAGCGGTACAAAGTTCATCGCTGTGTACCGGCTCGTTTTTATTTTGTTCGGGTGTTCCATGCCCCTGTCATGCACTTCTAATTTATATTTTCACAAATAAACAAACAAAAGGCGCACATCCCAGTTCTATTTACTAATCTCATCGACCCCCAACTACTCCCTTGAACATCTCAAGATGATCGAACGCCATCGTCCATCCCAGTAACTAAAAACTCTTTGTCACTCCTCTATTCCATCTATCAAACATCTCAATGGTTGATTGGATTTTTAATTATAATCATTAATTAAAAATCTCATTTAGAAATAAAGTTAAAACCATGTTATTCAAAATAGTTACGTTAATTATCATAGCCAGATCATCGATTTATCAGATAATAACTTATCTTCATAGATGAAAAACTTATCTTCATAGATGAAAAAATTATCTTTAATGGATGAAAATAGTAAACTCATGAACTGGCCTATTGGTGACTCCCACTTATAACTAAAATGATTTTTTAACGTCAGAACAAGTCGGAAAACACAATCAATTTTTCAAAATACCAATTCGAAAAATTATGTCAGAGAAAATACTTTCGAATTGGTATTTTGTAAAGTTTTTTTCAGTAAATTTTTTGGATTTTCATCAAATTTGGAATATAAAAGTTTGAATTCGACAAATTAATAATAACAACACTAATGAATTAAAAAACACTCCAAACCAACATAAATCATCAGATAGCAACATAAATAATGCATCGTTAAAAATATAAAAGTGTGAGTTGGTAACGTCGTAGCTTATGAATTTCGCAATGATAGACATAAAGTTCGTAAACTGATTGACAGTCATGACAACCGTGATAAATCTATTGATCAATCATATTTGATTGACTGCAAAATAAAAATAAATTTGAGTATGGCAAAGCCATAATGAATCTCGTGATTATTATAGAAACGTAGTAATTTTCTAATTCATTTTATGAACACTCATAAACAAAAACCATTTCGACTGTTGCCTCCCAAATTTTATAATTCAATTTTATAATTGCAGGTTAAAATATTTTTTCGATATTTATCAAAAATTTCCTGAAATGTCGCAATTTTAATAACAAATCAATGACATGTGCAAATATTGACATTCTAAATACAAATTTCTCGGAAAACGCTTCTAATATTAATTATATTTTGTATTCAATATATTTATACACGACTTATTGATAAAATTCAAAATATTTTACGAAAACATCTCAACATTATCGAGAATTATTTCGATTATTTTTCTTATATTCATTCGCTGTATACAGAAATGAACTTGTGTCATTTCAATCATATCTCATCAGGTGTTGATTTCTTGTTTATTATAAATTAACATCTACTAATTTCTTAAGTTTTAAATTAGTAGATGTCAATTTGACATGCGAGCATTTTTTTTGAATTTCGAACTGTTTGTTTTAAATCAATTCAAATTGTTTTTTCAAATTTTTTAAGTAATGCAATGCAAGCAAATATAATTGATTATGTTTCAAACAATGTATTCGGACAATTTGATGAGAATATTATGCCTTTTTAAGATATTCTTTATTACTGAATGTTTTTTACTATCACAATGTCATACGTATTGAGGTATTTTAAGATATTCTATTAAAATTTTTAATTAAAATAGTTTATTTAGTAATAAGAATCATTTTGGATAGTTGTCACGTATTATTCACCATTTTATATTTTTGTATAAAAATTGTTTTAAACCAACTGCTGGTCCTTTAGAATGCAAAAATAACTTTCCTTAACTCACGAACCCTTATCATATCTCAATCATCTTTGATTACTGATAAATACACATTTTTATTTCAAGCAATGTTTTTGTGATAATATTTCGCCACCAATCTCTTCCAATAATTTTATTACAGGACGTCGATTTGTTCATAAAATTGATTCAGATAATTGCTTTCTTAATGAATTCGTTCCCCCACGTAGAGGCTCTATAAATTTAGTACTTGATCGAACATTCGCAGTATGGTGAGATTTTCATAAAATTTTAATTAATTATAAGATTAATTTTTGTAAAATTTTTCCAAAATTAGCATTTAATTAGTTAGCAAATTATCACTATCACATAACATACAGTTCAATGATTTCCAACTATATTAATTGTACAAATGACGTATTAATGAATTAATTTCTAATTATTTCGTACGTTCAAAAAACTTATAACTACCTAAATATTATATCTAACTAACTAAATGAATCAATGAATTACAAGCTAAAAACTTACTAATTAAATGAATTACAAGCTAAAAAAACCACTAATTAAATGAATTACAAGCTAAAAAAACCACTAATTAAATGAATAATTAACTATTAAATATTTAAAATAACTTTAGAAAATCAAGAATGATAAAAAATTGACTAGTTGTTTTTATAATTAATTGAAAAAATTATATTTATTTATTGTTATAATTAAATACTCTGAAGTATCCAATTTTCAGAGTATTTATTAATCTCTATCTAAAAACAATTTATTCTGGTCAAAAATATATCTTTTAGGAAATTTCTTCAATCTGTGTACGTCATGTATAATCACAAAAGGTCTTATTAGTATACGCGGCATCTTGGATGTGATCAAGCAGAAACTCAGCCCCCTTCTCGTCCAAGTTATTGGTTGGTTCATCAAACAAATATATCGGCGTATCACGTAGAAACGCACGCGCATAGAATATTTTCTGTCTGAGCCCACCATTGATATTCTTTCCTGTTTCGCCGACCACCGTGTTATAGCCGTCCTTCATCTCCATTATTCTATCGTGTATTTCTAATCGCTTACACTGAGCAATCACATCACTGTACGGCCGGTTATGTCCGAATACTAGATTTGAATAAATCGTATCATCAAATAAACGCGTGTCCTGCGGGACATGTGTTATTAGCGAACGATAGTCTCGTACCAGGAGATTTTTAATGTCTATACCGTCTATTGTTATATCGCCTTCATAATTATCATATTCCAAAAGCACTTTGAAGATACTGCTTTTTCCGCTTCCGTTGCGTCCAAACAAGGCCACTTTATCTCCCTTGTTCAGAACCATGTTTACTTGTTCAAAAATCATTTTTCCTTTGAAAGAATACGTCAAGTTTTTGATTTCTATTTTGTCGTTGAACGTGTCAATCCCTATTTTGTTCTTTTCATCTTCTTCATCTTTTTCCAGATCAATATATTCGACGATATTTGTAGCTTCTGGTAATGGATTCCAGAATTTTATGATGAATTTTAACAATAACAGAGCATGATTTAATCATATCATTGGCCACTGAAGATATATGTATTGCTTTATTGATATATTCTCCATTATTTCTTCCCACATATAAAAGTGTGGTCACTGCTATGAAAATGTATCCCAGTACATCGTAGATAAACTTATGGTAAAGCATAGCGTATCTGTACTTATAGAATCTATCTATCCAATCTCGGATCTTACTCTTGATTTAATTTCTGATTTTCCTCCTCGCCGTACGTTTTTAATATTTGTATATTATCCAGTAGCTCCGCATATGTTTTCTCCCTCCCGTATGATATCGCGTTCAATCTGTACAGGAGAATCATTGCTGACGAAACTTGATAGAATTTCAACATCATTATTAAAATCACTGAGAAAAAACAAAAAATAAACAATTTCTTTTTTCTGATGTATCCGCCATGAAAATGAAGACCAAATCCAAAATCAGGAACAATCCGCTTGCTATTAAGTCCAATATAATCACACGTGATATTTTTCCAATCGCCTTCAGGCCCTCGGAAATATTGTATTCTATTTGTCCGGGAGACATCTCAAAAACTTTTTTTGTTCTGTAAAAAAGCAGAATTTGCATTAGCTTCGCTGAAATGAATGGTCCCAGCTTCACGAGACTTTTTTCAAACATAAATGACTTCGCTAACCCAAACACAATTTGCAAAGAGTGGATATTCAGCAAGACTAACAAATAGATAATTGGATCTTTTTTGAAAAATTTTTTTAGAATTATTCAGTATCAAGTGGAAAAAACTTTGAACTATTGAAATAAATATTATCAAAGAAATGTAGAGACCTCGTTTTTTGTGTTCTATTCCGAAATTCTTCAATGAAAACTTTATTAATTCTATATATGATGGAATTTTTGGATTTTCCGTATTCATACAGGGGATAATTTTTGATATTTTTAAATAATAATTTTATTCTACAATTATTTTTCATGAAAAATGTGATGTTATATATAATACTAATTTATACCCCTATTGTAATAAAACATTCACATGTTATTTTTTTGAAATTTAATTGATCAATAGATTAAATTAAAAGATAACTTGTTTCAAATATTTACTTTTGTTCATTTAACAAAGCTGGTATGTAAAAGCTTTATAAAATATAAAATTAATTTTAACATATTTATTGTTTTAAAATTCATATTAAAATATAACATATAAGCGTGCTTATAGGATGTTGGTAAATAGTTAGAAAAGAGAGATCATGACAATCTTGTTTAGGAATTATTAAATGGTATACATTGTAATAATTTATATTAAATTTTAATTTTTATTTAAAAATTTTTTCATAAAAATATTTAAATAAAAATAGTTAAAATTTGAAAGTGTACAAATGTAGTAAAATATTATTAATACGATGGAACAACACGCTTTGAATATTTACGAGAATTTTGATGTTATTTATAATTAACAACAATTGCTAATATTATCTTTATTTATTATTATGATAACAATTTATACCCTTAATGTGAATTTTTAATCAAATTTGCGTTGATTCAAGTCAATTCATAAAAACAAAGCCATCGCAAAGTACATTTTACAAAATATACATGTTGAAATAGTTATTTATTCAAATCCAAGTTGTTTATTCGAATCCAATATCAGCAATTGGATTTAATTAAAGCGTTATTGTAGTTTTAAACAAAGATGCTTGTAACAAAACAAATTAAAATGATTTGAGCTTTAGTCACTTGTACATACGGAGAGCTGTTTGACGGTTATTAGTAAGTTTATTGAGCCTCTAAATAGCGGAATAATATTGCTAACAGAACTTTACTATATACTAATCTACGTGGCGGAATGAGATTGCTAAGAAACATTATTGTTTGACAAATATATTTTTTTGCAACACAAAAAGCAAATCTATTAACAAACCTTGATTGGGGCGGAAAAAGATCAATTCGTAGCAGAATATTCTATGGCTCGGTAGCACATATCTGACTACGCAAGAAATATGCTTTGACCAACCACATATTGTGTACGCTGCCTCAATTAGGCTACAAAAGTAAATGATATGATGCCACCAGTTTAAATGATATTATCCTACGGTGGCTGATGAGGCATGTGTGGCTCCATGGTTGAAAAAAATTAAAATTATAGCGAATTCTTCTTAATAGACTGTTAAATACTTGCACGTCACCGATTATATTATATAAACAAATTTATTTGCTGATCACAATTCTTATTGTTTTATATAATACTCGTGGTCAATATTGACTCTATTTACTTAGTTTTAGTAACAACTTATATAAAAATGTTTTAATTTTATCTTTAGATATATTTTTTACATTATTGTTTTGAAATTATTTATTTATTAAATTTATATTGGTATGTGTTATGGATATTATTAACTTTAGGATATAAATTATTATCATGAGTAAATATTTATTAACTTAAGGGGTGTTTGTAGGTTTAGCCTGCTAAATTTAGAACCTTCTTTTAAAAATGCTCCATAGAATTTTGAAAAATTAAAAATTGTAATTATTGAATTTTTATTCTTTAAATCAGATTAAAAATTTTAAATAAAAACCAATGTCGAAAAAGAATTATAATGAATCGGCCTAGAAACAACTAGGGGTATAAATTATTGACATACATAACACGTGTTTAAAAAAATGAATTGTTATGTACAGAAATAATTTATGTTTAGAAATGTAAAAATTACTTAAAAAAATTAAAAATTAAAATAAATAAATAAAAAATAAAAAATAAAAATAAAAATAAAAATAAATAAATTCAAAACAATCAATGAATAAACGATTTCAAAGATAAGATTGGTACTCATTGTGCGTCGGTGAATCCTACCACAGCAGCCATTATTAAAAAGGTTAAAGAAATGAATAAACGTTTTATATAAATCATATTCAACGTTAATTCATCAGGAATAATATTAATTGCAATAAATAAGACTTTATATAGATTATTAGTCAGAAGTATTCAAGCAATTATTTTTATCTTTATTATTTGAAGAATGTAAGATATTTTTGAATACGATCAAATAGCCTAATGATTTTTATTTTGTCTGATAAAATAATGTTGCACCGAGCACTCGTTATGGCAGACGGGTATCCGGAGTGGACTAAATGAAATATAACAGTTATATGTATTGTCAGATACGTGATATTCCAAACAACAACCAAAAACAAAATTAACTTAACAATTATTTATTTATTTATTTATTTAATTAAATAATTAAATAATTATTCTTAATTGTCGATTCCAAGACTTCACGAGAAACTTAACCTGGAAATGGAGTCACAGATTCGGATGTAGTCAATTCAAAGTAGTGGAAAACGATAAATTAAATTAATTAAATTCTTTCACTAAAAATAATATTTGACCCTGTCGCGAAAACGTAAGCATAATATACGAACATAATAATAATAAATGTGACTGTTTATTAACATTAAAAATATCATAAGAATAAATATTTTGCATTAAAATACGTTTTATGACTGACCGGCAAGGGTAACGCGCAAGCGATACAGGTTAGTCGATTTACCGCAGGTCTTTAGTATGTTAGTGGACTATTACGCTGGGATCGACGATATTGTTTATTAAAAAGCAAATTCTGACTGAATTAATTAGAAGTATTTAAAAAACAACAGAAAATAAACAAAGAAATATTTTCTAATTATAAAGTCTATTTTGAATATTTAAAATGTATTTTGTTTATTTTTTCAGCTTATATTTTTAGCTTGGTATTTTTATTAACTATATGAAATACGAATTTAATGTTAACAAGCTAAAAATATAAGCTGAAAAAATAAAAAAAATTGCTAATCGAAAACTTAGAACTAAGAAATATTGATCAGAATTGCATAATATTGATAGAAAGTACACGAATTAATTAGATAAAGGGGTTAAATACTCCAACAATTATTTTTCTTTTGAGTGAGAAAAATGCGCTATTATTTTTGCCCATGTGTGAACAAAATGAAAAACACGGAATAACTGGACCTGTGACGTTGCGAAATTCTAGTGAAGAATCGATGAGGTTGAGCAAGAATCTGGAACAATATTTGGAGAATTGCAACTTCTACGAAACGGAGGAATCTGCACAGACTCGCGAGAGGGTATTGGGACGTCTTGATTATTTGTTGAAGCAGTTTGTGGATGAATTGGCGGCAGCGGAGGACAAGAAGAAAACCGGGGGGAAGATATTTACGTTTGGATCGTATCGCCTGGGTGTTCACGATTGCGGGGCGGACATAGACGCGCTGTGCGTTGTTCCGAGACACGTGCAGCGAAGAGATTTTTTCACGGTTTTCTATAAAAAGCTGGAAGAGTGCGAGGACGTAGACGATTTGTCGAAGATCGAGGACGCGTATGTACCACTGATCAAGATGAAGTTTTCTGGGATCCCGATCGATCTGACATTTGCGCGACTAAATATTTGGGCAGTCAAAGAAAATTTGACGTTATTGAATGACGGACTGTTGAAGTTCATGGACAGCAATTGTATTGTGAGTCTGAATGGGCCACGGGTGACTGATGCGATGCTGAACTTGATTCCGTGCACGGAAGTGTTTCACAGTGCCCTGCGGGCAATCAAGTTCTGGGCGAAACGACGATACGTCTACGGAGCGACGTACGGTTATTTCAATGGAGTGGCTTTCTCGATTTCAGTAGCGCGAATCTGTCAGATGTATCCCGGGTACTGTGCCTACGATGTGGTATGCAAGTTTTTTGAAACGTATGCGACGTGGAAGTGGCCCAATCCTGTGATGTTGAAAGAGGTGGCGAATTTAAACTATCACTGCAAAGTGTGGGATCCGAAGGTCAATCCCAGCGATAAATATAATAAAATGCCTGTAATAACTCCTGTTTATCCAACGATGTGCTCGACAAGCAATGTGACACAGAGTACGTCTGTGGTGATCACGAATGAAATAGTGCGTGCACACGAAATTCTAAAAAATACAAAAGATTTTATTAAAATTTTCAATTTCACAAATTTTTTTGGCAAATACAAGCTTTACATTGAAATCTGCATAGCTTGTACTGACAAAAACGAGTATTTGCTGTGGAACGGGTATGTAGAGTCGAAGGCCCGGTTTCTTGCGAATAAACTGGAAAATGCTGAGAATGTGGTTGGGGCGGTGCCATTTCCGAAGGGGTTTGCATACGAAGAAGAAAATGATGGCAAGCCAAATAAAAAGACAACCGAAAATAAACGAAATTCAGATGTGCCAAATAAAAATATTTTCGATGATGAAGAAGTGCGAGTAAATGTGAAAAAAATAAAAAAAATAAAAGTAATGGCGATAAGACCCAGCTTTCAAAAGACGTATCTGAAAATGACGAGAAGACCAGGTCCGATAAAAAAACAGATTCGAAAGAGCCATCTGATGGGCCGAAACAGAATAATTCTTCGGATATTACATATTGCACGTCATTTTTCATTGCCGTGGATGTTTTGATTACAAAAGCTACAGGAAAGAAAATATACGTTGAATCGCCGATCAGTGAATTTCTAGCTTTGATAAATTCGTGGGAGAAAAAAACACCAACTATGTCTGTGGATGTGCGGGCCAAAAAGAAAAAGGGTGTTTTGGCATTTGTAAAAAAATATATTGAAATTGGAGAAAATGAGTGATTGCGTTTCTTATTCCGTAAATACGTACGTTTTATTTTCATATTCGGTAAATAAGCAGTTTCAGCCTTACATTAGGATATGAAAATAAACTTCACCTGATGTGAGGCTGAAATTAAATTTGAATAAATAACTTTTTTCAATTTTAGTCACTACATTTTCTCGTCACACCGATTAAAATGTTTTGAATAAGGCAATTTCAGAATTATTTGATGTCAATTGAATAATCTATGTTATATATTACATATTATAACAATTTATACTCCAATGTCAATAAAATATTCACAAATTATTTATTTTGTAAGTTTTTTATTTTATTTTATTTTGTAAGTTTTTTATTTTATTTTATTTTGTAAGTTTTTTATTTTATTTTATTTTGTAAGTTTTTTATTTTATTTTATTTTGTAAGTTTTTTATTTTATTTTATTTTATTTTATTTTATTTTATTTTATTTTATTTTATTTTATTTTATTTTATTTTATTTTATTTTATTTTATTTTATTTTATTTTATTTTATTTTATTTTATTTTATTTTATTTTATTTTATTTTGTAAGTTTTTTATTTTATTTTATTTTATTTTATTTTATTTTATTTTATTTTTGAATTGGTTTTTTATTTTATTTTATTTTATTTTTTGAATTGGTTTTTTATTTTATTTTATTTTTGAATTGGTTTTTTATTTTATTTTTGAATTGGTTTTTTATTTTATTTTCGAATTGGTTTTTTATTTTATTTTTGAATTGGTTTTTTATTTTGTTAAGTTATTTTTGTTAATTTTAAGTAATTTTAGAATCAGTTTTTGGTAATTTTTACATTTCTAAACATAAATTATATCGATCATATGTATTACTAGTCTCATGACAATGGTCGGTAACCTAGTAAGGACATATATTGTCGCTTATATTTGTCACCCGTGCCCGTGTGGCGTAAAAGTTGTTTTACGTCGAAAATATTTATTTCCAAAAATAAAACGAAAATTACTTAAAAACCAATTCTAAAATTACTCAAAATTAACAAAAATCAACAAAAAATCAAAAAATTACTTAAAATCAACGAAAATGACTTAAAAACTCGCAAAGATTTAATTGTGCATAATTGGTGTCATAAATGAATAAATTTATTTGCTCGAAATGCATACGATCGCCACTCACACCAGTCCACAAATGTAAACACGACAGTATTATGAAATAAAATAAAATATATTTATTCAGGCAAAGCATCGACTCTATCGTAGACGATTAGGCGATTTTAAAAGATAAAACAGCTATACATGATCTTATGCTATGCTCTGTATCGAATCAGCTTGCCAGACGGTGTTTTCCAGCAAGCTGATTCGGCAATTCTCACGATATATTTTTTTCGGATATTTTCTACCCATGCAAGAAGTCAAATACGACGATACGGGACTTGTTACTAGTTACCTACTATTCACTCTTATACTACCAATCACGGTGTATCAGTGCTACAAATCGGCCATTAAATACAAATCGAGAAGATGCAAATGCCGTAACTGTTCGGGTGCGTTGGGCAGAAGGAACGGATGGCGATTGGTATTTGCTTCAATCCTGGTTGCGGCGTGTGCTTATCTGGCAAACAACATTGTAACGATCAAGATACAGATGAATACGAACAAATTTGATCCGTGGAAGATCCTGGGGATTCCGAACGACACGTCTTCGGAGAATGTGATCAGAAAGGCGTACATGAAGAAGATGCGTAAATTGAAAAGGAAAGGCAATACGGAGACGAGAAGGATGGATGATGCGGGGCCGGGGCACAGTGGCAATAAGGCTAGTGAGGACGGCAATGAGAATGAAATAATTGATCTCAACAACGCGTATTCTATTCTGAGCAATTTCGAGGAATACGGAAGATGGGAGTCGAAGTTGATGGAGGAGAAATCGGTCATCGGCGTGCCCGAGATAGTGACGAAGTTCCAGAATTATTCCATTGGCGTGTATTTGGGCGTTCTGGCGGCGATATGTGGTTTTTGCGGGTGGAAGTACTGGCAGTTTATCAGCAGAAGCAATTACGGGGTCAGTTTCAAGTCCACAGAGCGTTTCTACGAGAAGATTGATTGCTTTGTCGACGATGCGACAACTCTGATCGCGGAGCTGCTGATTTTTATTTCGAGAAACGAGGAATTCACAAAACACAAGTGGGCGGGGTCATTGGGACGGAGAGCGGACAGATCCCCGAAATCGCTGCTGATGGCGGGCCGGGAGGAAGAGTACGGGCGTATTTGGAGCTACCTGGCGCGGGACGGGCTCTGCTGTGCACGGGACGAGGAGTATGTGAAAAAGTGTTTGCTGGAGACTGTCAACGCGTACGTGAAAATAGCGGGCATGTGCCAGAAAAGGAAGCTGTTCGAGGGGCTGTTGCTGCTGAGACAAATGGTTGTGCAAGCGGTATGTCTGGCGGAGTTGTCGATGGAACAGCTGCCCGTGCCGACAAGCGCGGCGATTCAGCTGGGCGACGGGGGAGAAAGGGAATGGGGGGAATGGCCGGTGGGATAGAAAAGGTGTTGGATGGGCGCGATCGGGACGAAGCGAAGTCTGTGCTCGCCAAAATGCCGTGTGTGAAAATAACGGACGCGAGGGCGTTTGTGCTGGATACAGCGGCTGAATCTGGGGAACATGTGCTGGAGCAACCGGGCGAAATTGTGCGACGCGAGGGCGCCAACACGTTTTGTGTCGAGCCGAACGTGTTGGCCAAGCTGCGGTTCAAGCTGTGCGTCGACGGGGGCGAGGAGGTTGTGCATTCGCCGTTCGGGGGCGGGACGGAGCTGAGAAACGCGTGGACGGTTTATTTGAAGACCTGCGATACGCTGATGTCTCCGATCATAGAAATTGATGGGCAGCAAAGGGAAAGAGAAATAGAATTCTGGCTAAACGAATTGTGTCGTTCCAGCGAGCTGCAGATTGTGGCAGCAAGCAACGGATACATGGGTACAGATTGTGAGACCTCCTTATACATCAAGCTTTCCAATTAATCAGCCTTTGTGAGATTTTTATACATTAATTAACGTTCTGAATAAATATCGTATAAATGTAGTTTTTTATTTTGTGCCAATTTATTTATTTATTTATTTATACCGCTTGGCTCTTGAACGTTAATTACATTTTTAATTACACCAAAGGTTATTGAACTATTCATCAGGACATTAGTGTCGTCTGAATAGAGTGTAGAGTATTGTGATATAATGGCAACGTCAAACATAATGTTAAGCTTTCAGGAAATATTTACGAATTATCATTATATCATTATAACATTATAACACTATAACATTATATCATTATAACATTATAGCATTATAGCATTATAGCATTATATCATTATAACATTATATCATTATAGTATTATAGTATTATAGTATTATATCATTATATCATTATATTATTATAGCATTATATGATTATATGATTATATCATTATAACATTATATGATTATATTATTATAACATTATATTATTATAACACTAGTGTGACTCAAATCAAACAGCATAGTGTTATAACGATAATGATAATTCGCTGGCTTAGTTGATTACGAAACTTAGTGTATTATGTGAACAATTTCATACGGTGATTTTATCTCTGGATCGGAATAAGTATATTCGTTACTTTTTTACCCATGCTCACGGAAACCCAGGGAAATACAATTCTTAATAGCCTGGAACTGGTGCTCGGGTCTCCGGACCTCCTGACCTCGGAGACGTACATGGAAGCATACGACACTGTGTACGAATACTGCTCGTTGAATTCTACGACGTGCTACATCGAGGGAGAGGCTGTGTACGAAATGATCAAACACAAAATAAGACGATTTGCATCGTCGATCGAGTTTGCGACATCGATTGGGGGCTGGCGAGACAGTTCGGACAGCTGAGACGGTCGAACGGTCTGATCAACGCGCTGTTCTCGTACGTGGAACGGTATTACGTGCAGGCACAGACGCAGTCGGACGAGGAGTTTGCACGACTCACGGAGATATTCTACAGGGAGGTGTACTACGGGTACGTGGCGGAGAACGAGGATGTGTTGCTGAAGCTGGTGTTCATGGAGATCGAACGACTGCGAGGGGTGCGCGGAGAAGACTACGGGGACATCAAGGTAGTGATTGGGTTTTATCTGGACCTGCTGGTGATGAACGATCTCGAAAATGACATAGCGAAGTTCCACGCGAAGTACACACGGAATATGATGAGGAACATAAGCGTGAGGGGGAGATTGGGGAGGTGCTGCGGAACGTGTACCAGGAAATGTATTTTGTGTGGAACGTGATTGGCGAGCGCAGTTTGTGCCGCGAGATAGCCCTGCTGCTGAACAGTCGCGAGGAGGAGATTGTGGAGTACGGACTGCGGTCGGGCGCCTATTCTGTGTGTTGCAGCGGCAGCGGCAACGGCAACGGGGCTGATTCTGGGAGTTGTGAATATCGATGCGAGCACACGAACGCTGGATGCTGCGAGGACGTGAACAGCAGGAACACACGGTGCCGCCATGCACAGATCTGCGGGTCCAACAATGTCGAAGCGGGCACGGACGGGTCTCGGGAGCCGCAGCTGGAGAAGCGGCACGTCTTCAAGATCATATCGATGATGGACGAGGGAACACGCACGCGGTTCAGAAGGAAGTACGAGGACAAGACAAGACGACGGCTGAGGGAGGAACGGGGGCTGTGGGGAGTCTTCGGGGCGTTTTGGTGGATGGCGTGGCAGATCCGGAAGAACAAGATGGACGGATACGTGGAGGATCTGGAGCGGATAACGCGCAACGATTTCATCGACCGGTACACGGCGGCACAGGAAAGAATAAGCGAAGCTCTGGTGGCGTGGATGGACACCGCCATACGCGGCGTCAAACGCATGGCGGATCGCGTGGCGGGCGAGGAAAGTGCATTTGAAAAACTGAAGAGCTGTTACTGGCTCGTGGAGAGCCTGAATTTCGAACTGGGCAGGACCGGCAACGAGATGGCCACGTGTGGCGGCTGTGGCGGCCGTGGCAACAGGAGCAGAGCAGAGGACGTGGCCGATATAAACCGGACAGCAAATAACAATCGCAACAGATCCAGTGCGGCCGTGGCAGATCATACAGAACACAATGATAATAATAATGATAATTGTAATTATAATAATGATAATTGTAATTATAATGATAATTGTAATTATAATAATGATAATTGTAATAATAATAATAATATTGATAATAATAATAATGATAATAATAATATTGATAATAATGATAATTGTAATGATAATGATAATGATAATTGTAATTGTAATTATGATAATGATGATGATGATATGACGCCTGTCAATTGCCGGTGCTCAAATAAACACAGTCTCGATAGCTGCCGCGGCCGACACGATAGCTGCCAGGACTTCCAGGGGGTGATGATTTACGACGTGGTGAATTATAGTGCGCTGATATTCAACGACCATTTCCACGAGAAATACATGCAGACGTGTCAGAGACGGCTTCTTTCCGGACTGCCCGTCGATGTCGAGGACGTGGTCTACGGAATCATGGCCGAGAAGATCGGGAAGGGCGCACTGTCCAAGCTGCGGAATGTACTGAACACGTATCTGCACTACAACACACAGCGGTACCAACAGTCGCCGGACAACTTATTCAGCGTGTCATTGCGCAAACACACGGCCGGGTTCTGGGGACTGGAGTGCCGCGACGAGTGCGTGGTGCTGCCGTACGAATTCGCGCGCTACTTCAGAAACATCGTCCGCGCCGAAGAGCTCAAATACAGGGAACAGATCCACATGTGCATGGCCCTGTCGAGCAATCTGTTCGAATGGAACAGGACGACCTACAAAATCAACAGCGACCTGTTTTTCATTCTGCTGAATTGCTGGCGCGTTTCCAAAGACGGCGTCGTCAGCGTCGACGAATTGAGTGCGGTGTGTCGCGGCGAGGTCGGCAGGGACCACTGCACGGGCATCGTGGCAGACGCGGAGGCCGTGCCGATAACCAAAATGCCCGATAGCTTCGCCGAGCCGAAGGATGCGCAGATCGAGTTCAAAGCCGACGCCCCGGCAGACCCGAAGGCCGATATCCACGCCGAGCCGGACCATCAGACGCAAGCCCAGCCAGCCATTGACGATACGTCGATGCCCAACGCGTTCACATTTTCCCATGCGACTTTCGAAAATAAAATCAAAAAACTCGTCGACTTCGGTTTCATCGAAAAACTCGGCCAGAATACGTTTCGAGTCGTCGATCTGCAAAATCCAGAGCCGTACGTCGACCTGTTCGAGTTGCCAGAGCTCTTCACGCCTGCCAAACAGCATCTGCCGACACACGTCGATAATAATTCCGTCGTCGAGGCCGCGATCTGTCGTGCCGTGAAACGAGACAAAAAAATTCCCATCAGTGCCTTGCTGGAAATCATGAAAGAAGCCTTTCCCGATAAATCAGAAAATGACGTATTAGAACGCATCAATTCATTGGCCGCAAAGGGATTCATCGAAAACCAAAATAATGTCTTGAAATACGTTCCATAAAAATACCATCTGCAAATTGATTTTTAATTGAATCAATTATCGTCGGCCCGCCAACTATTCATTGAATAAGAGAAGGGGCTGTCTGCGAAGCATCCCGGATATTTTTTGATGAGTTGGGTCGCATCGGCTGATATTCTAACAACACAATGCGACCCAACTCATCAAAAATAATGTAATAATACTTATAAGCATTCACATCATTTTTGGGCATCGAAAGACCAAATCATACAGATTTGATCGTGATTATTGTGATTATATTTCCAATTTATTTGTATCTGAGTTGCTACAAATTGCATTTATTATTCTTATTATTTGTTTGATAACACTACTTTTCCAGAAGTAGATGTCCTCGTAATTAAAACTTATTTAAATATAATATAACTATCTAACTAACTAAATATAATATAATATAACTAACTAAATATAACTAACTAACTAACTAACTATCTATCTATCTATCTAACTAACTAACTAACTAACTAACTAACTAACTTATTATAAACTAACTAACTAAATATAATATAATATAACTAACTAAATATAACTAACTATCTAACTAACTATCTAACTATCTAACTAACTTATTAATTAACTTATTATAAACTAACTAACTAAATATAATATAATATAATTGAATATAATTGAATTTGTATTTTTTTTCACGGTGATTTTAAAATATTTTTTATTTTGAAAAAATAGTTTCAGTAATGACGACTCTGGGTTATGGGCCGTAATTGGGGTGGGAGGAGGTGTTTTGATCCGGTCGCAGCGCGTGTCCGTCGACCGTTGTTGGCCTGTATCGAGAAAACGGGTTTGTTCGTACAAATTCATTGTTGTACGTTCTTTTTTGCTGATTTTGCTAAATTTCAGCAAAAAAATTTACACAAATATTTTCGAAACCAGTTACGAAACGCTTCTCATTTTGTAACTGGTTTCGATCGGTACTGGGATCGCTGTTGGTCGTAACCGCTGGGACCGACACTGATCAAAATTTCATCCAGATCATCTATAGAGCTATTGTCGGCAGAATAAATCATAGATGATCTGATAAAATTTTAATCGTATATTCACGTTGAATAATAATTACAAGCACAGGAAGAGTATTAATCAAAATCAAATTGATAAATCGATGAATTTATTCAAGTCGCTGCGTCTCCAGCTTAAAATATGATAATAATACGATAATAAATACGATAATAATATGATAATAATACGATAATAATACGATAATAAATACGATAATAATATGATAATAATACGATAATAATATGATAATAATACGATAATAATACGATAATAATATGATAATAATATGATAATAATACGATAATAATATGATAATAAATACGATAATAAATACGATAATTAACAGACAGTTTATTATTATAATTACTCAATTAATACGACATTGCAGAAATGTAAGAAGTTGGACAGCATCCAAATATTTTATTCGAATAAATTTTTTACTTTTTACATTTTTGCAAAAAAATTTGCACCCTAAAATGGCTAAGCGAGTTCGAGTATCTCCGTCTGTGGATAGAAAACTGACACGTTCGTATCAATCCAAGTTCCAGGTTAAGAGAAGACGAAGAAGAGAGGGCAAGACCGATTACAAACACAGATATAATATGTTGCGTCGCGACTACACCAAGTCTGGTGTGGTCAAGTCGCGACTCGTCGTACGTTTCACCAACACCAGGGTCATTTGTTCTATCGTGAAGGCATATTTAGACAGCGATCGTGTGGTCGCGTATGCAGACTCGACAGAATTGAAGAACTACGGCGTCGATTTTGGCCTCACAAACTATTTCGCGGCCTATGCCACGGGAATGTTATGTGCACGCAGGGCACTGAAGGCGAACGATCTGGAGGACGTCTACAAGCCATCCACCGACATCGGAAAATACCAGGTCACCGAAGATGTCGACGGTGAGCGCCGGGCCTATCGGGTCGTCTTGGATATCGGTTTGGCAAGAGCTTCGAAGGGCGCGAATGTGTTCGCAGCATTGAAAGGTGCTTCGGATGCCGGGCTCCAGGTGCCCCATTCGGAGTCCAAGTTCTATGGCTACGACGAGGAGGACGGATTGGACGCGAGCAGTCTGCGCGACCGTATTTATCTGAAGCATGTGGTCGACTACATGAAGCAGCTGGATGAGGAGACATACAAAAGGCAGTTCTCGGGCTATGTCGCGAAGGGCATCAAGCCCGACGATATCGAGGGAATTCTGGACGCATGTCTGAAAGCGATAATCGCGGATCCAAGCAAGAAGCCCAGGGAAGCGAGAGACAAGCCGCATTACGATGCGCGTGTACCCAAAAAGTCTGCGGGGGAAAGGAAGGCGGCTATTGCAACTAAAATAGGCAATGCAAGCTAATAAATTAAAAGATTTTAAAAATATCATTTATATCTCCTAATTTCTACTTAGTTCTACTCAGGCGTGAGAGGCGACGGAAGTTTACAGCAATAGCAGAATAATATGACGCTCAAATGCATCATTCGAAATTGTGTACTTTACTATGCTTTTTGCGTATTGGAGCTTCAAAATTGTTTTTATATCGTAGATATATTGTATTCAATAATAATAAATATCAGATTTTCTTGCGAATGCGTTTGAATGTCTTATTCGGGCATAAAGCAGTAAAAATCCGCAATTCATCAAATAATCCGAACCTGCTGCTTTTTAACTAACTGTTTGAAAGATTTGCAATACTCAGAACCATAGTGCAGTGCAATTTATCTCGTGCGAAATGTCGAATTCAATCACGTCGTTTAAATTATATTTTCAACAGAAAATAGCTCAAATATTATTATTTATTTATAATTTATTATTATAAATTATTATTATATATTATTATATATTATTATATATTATTATAAATTATATATTATTATATATTATTATAAATTATAAATTAATTTTTTTGGTTTGATCAAATAAAATAATATTTCTTACAGATACACAGAAATACTCGTAAACAGCAACAGCATAGTTATACAGTTTAAACATATCGACGATCAGTAACAACCCAATTACAAACAACCCTGAGAGTATAGAAAAACAAACGAACACAAACTATATTTAATTAAATTTATAATTATGATATGATATTTTTAATGAAAAATGTAATTAAGAATAACCAGAACCATTTGAATCGCATTTAGAAAAACTTTAATTGTTTATCAATAAACTATTTTTAACGGAAACAAAACAAATATTTCTAGTAAGTCCGATTCTTTCAGCAGAATCCACTATGTTTTAATTCGACAGAATACCTGTTCGCAGCATACCCATGATCCACCTTTGCCGCCTGATAAACGCAGATATCATTTAATTTTGTTTTTTTGTAGCCCTTTATGAAGTACGCTCGGAAGATTTTTTTGACATTCAATCCAATCAATAAAACCGTAGTTACATGCACGTTGCTGTCAAATGTGGTGACCTTCGGCTCAGGCCCCAACTGCCACATGCGTTTCAACATTCCTTCCATGAGCGCGGTCCACTTCCAGTTCGACAGCGAAAGATCAGAAATCACGCCGTTCGAAACAGGCGTTTACGTGGACGACAAGGACATCCAGATGGAGGTCACCAAAATCACCACGCCGACTATAATCAAAGTCCGGACAGCACTGATAGGAATCTACGACATAGAAAAGGATACAGAGGCAGACTACACGAAGTTGTACAATCTAGGAATGGAAGAGATTAGCAAGGAAATGCCGTCCGATGATGTGTCGTCCTCGCGGGGATTCGCAGCGGAGCCTGAAGCCTTCCAAAACAAGAGGATACACCCAAATCCCATGGTGGATAAAATATACAGGAGAGAGGTGGGTGATGTGGGCGTGTTGGAAGAGAGGCATCGACACGTTGATCACGATGATCAGATGAACAACGCAACAGCACAGGATAACGCCGATCGCAACCCGGGTGCAAATTTGGACGGAAATGGGGCAAGGGAAGAAAATAGTACCGTGGAAAGGCAACCGTGTGCCCCGGGGCGACTGAATTTCAAAATAGTAGGGAGACAATGAAGCGTATGAAGGAGTTGGTCGAAGCACTCATGAGATTAGTAGCGCATAATGTATCCATGCTAGTCCTCGGAAACGAAACAATACAAGATATGAAGAGATCTCCGGATTATAACGATTCAGAGATCGACATCTACGAGAAAGAAGTTTTCAAAAGGGCGAAGGAAATGATACACGAAATGCGACAAGCCGGAATCGATACCGAAGAATACCTTTCCAAACTAATACTTCCAAGCAAGATGATGGTGTCAGAATTCTTCAATAAGGGCAATGATTGTACAGACAACACCGCAGAGACGAACGGCACGGAAGAATATCCCAACTCCCAGTCGCCCATAAAAGTTCCCGAGTTCGAATCCTCCATCGAGAGAGTCAAAACAAAGATCGAGGACACTATTAAAGAAGACATGCTGGAGGAGATCAACAAGACAGTGGAAAATAAGGTAGACGATAAAATAACCGGTGCTGTGAACGAAGCGCTAAAAGACAGCAATCTGACAATTATCATTGCGGATCAAATAAAAACATTGATGGAAAATGATCGCGAACAACCGCCCGAGGGAGCTGATAATGATGGATCGGAGAATATTAACTCCGAAGGTGCCAGCGAGCAAAATAAAGACAGCAAGTCCAACGAATACGTCGAGAAAAATATGCCGGTCGATCCCACTGAACAACTGCCCACGGAGACGAAAAAATCAGAATCCGTCTCCGCAGATCCCACAGGGTCTGAAAAATTGGATAAGAATGAAGAAAACAGTAAAAACAACGAAAACTGCGAAAAAGCATTACTCAAGGAAGCCGAACACGTCCCAGAAGAAAAAAAACTCGTTTCTAATAAATCACCTAAGTCCGGGGAAAAATCACCGCATCGCGAGACAAGCAAAAATGCAAGACCGGTAAGAAAGTCTTCAATCAAACAGAAAATTATGGCTTTAGAAGCTGTAAAAGAGGCAGATAAACTTACTAAGGAAACCGGAAAAGAAAAGAAAATATCTAAACAAACTGCAAGTAAAGATACCAAAAAAATATCGCTACTAAAAAGCAATAATATTCTCACTAAGTCTATGTTCTCAACTTAATTGTTATAATACAAAACTATGGAATTAGTATAATGTTTGTGTTTAAAATTTATTAAAAAAATATTCAAATTCGTTTTCAATCACAATAAATCAGATGCAATTCAAAGTTTAAAAACTAAATTTCGTTTTACACTGTAAAATGCTATTTGATTATTAATTAATTAATTAACATTTTTTAATTAATAAACAAATAGCATTTTACAGTGTAGATGATGTTCTCTAAACCAGGAAACTACCTCTATCATACCACTCCTCACCAGGCCTGGATGATTAAAGATAATACACAGTTTGGCTTATAGAAATTCTTTAAACTTATTACTAAGTATTTCAAAATCGCTAGCTTTGAAGAATCAGAAGAAACTACAAGCTAGTTTAAATATCAGCGTATGATTTACAGCTAATAATCTATACATTTCAAATATCATTAGCCTCTTCGAATAATTTTATTTAATTTTATTTATTATGACCTTCTCGGACTCTTCTTTCAAATTCACTTCTATTGAATCGCAAAAGATTCCCAGCTTCCGTGTTCAGCGCGTCTTCCCACTCGAGACACTCAAATGCTAGTATTATACTTCCAATAATGCTGTCAATCGTATATGCCGGCATCCATCCCTCTCGAAGTAGTTTTAGACACACATTTCCGTCCTGATCAATGTTTGGATGAAATACTTTGCTCAGACACTTTACTTTCGGACTCACAAACGGGTATTCTTCAGGAAATTGAATCTGAAACATGTACACTCCTTCATACAGAGGTGCGCCTATATATAAATCTATCTCCAGTACTCTTTCATTGAGTTTAGCTCTCTCAATACGTATTGCCATTTCCTCTAAGTCTTTTTTGATTCTTACATCCGCAAAATAGCTCATCGGGGATTTTTTCATGAATTTTCTGTTATAAACGAAAAAAAGTGTTTTTGAAAAATATCTTGAAAAACTAATTACTAATAATAATAAGTTAGTTAGTTAGTTAGTTAGTTAGTTAGTTAGTTAGTTAGTTAGTTAGTTAGTTAGTTAGTTAGTTAGTTAGTTAGTTAGTTAGTTAGTTAGTTAGTTAGTTAGTTAGTTAGTTAGTTAGTTAGTTAGTTAATAATAATAATAAGTTAGTTAATAATAATAATAATAAGTTAGTTAATAATAATAATAATAAGTTAGTTAATAATAATAATAATAAGTTAGTTAATAATAATAATAATAAGTTAGTTAATAATAATAATAATAAGTTAGTTAATAATAATAATAATAAGTTAGTTAATAATAATAATAATAAGTTAGTTAATAATAATAATAAGTTAGTTAGTTAATAATAATAAGTTAGTTAGTTAATAATAATAAGTTAGTTAGTTAGCTGTAATTTGCATTAAATTAACCTTTTCAATCTCTTATTTATGATAGTATCTTTTAAATCTCATTAATTTTTAACCCTGATGAGATTGTTTATTTTTTTCTGCTTGGATACGCAATGATTGATATTCAGGAAGTATTTGAGAGAAGCAACGACTTGTACAATGTAGCACGCACCTGTGTAGCTCAAAAGGTCGAAGATTTAGATAATTCCTATAAAGTGTTTAAGAAAACAGCAAAGGAATTCATTGCTATGCATATTGCTAGACTGAGCGCTAATTTTTCTGATTATACGACTAAGCTAGTGAAAAGAAATAGCAAAATTGATGTGGAGAACAAAAAAATGAAGCATGATTTTGAAGAAGCAATGAGAAATGCAGAAGAGCCGAATAATGAAAATAAGAACAAGAGAAGTGGTTCTAAGGACGCCAATGTTTTATAATTGCTATTTAAAACACATTTATTAAGTAATATTATTTACTGCTTCTTAATGGGTTTTCAAGCTAATAAACATTATTATATATTAAATTTGTTTTTTCAGTTTTTTAAATTGGATTGTGGTTTTTTACCGCTATTGTGTTTTATTACATGTTTATCAACTATTTATCACTGTAAGTTAAAATGAATAAATTGCATGTGTTATTTATCACTGTTAAGTTAAAATGAATAAAATGGCTGGCCTTAATGGCCTATAAAAAAAATAGTAGAAAACTGTCCGAAATAACAAACATAATACGAACCAGGAAAAAGCCAATATTTACCGAGATTGAATACGCTCCGATAATAGATGACGAGGAAATACTCTCGCTGCATCTTGATGTGTCTTCAGATTATATTTAAGATAAAATTCATATTGTTGTGTTTAAATTATACAGGAATGTAGAATATATAAAGTTATAGCTACTGATAGAATTCAAATCAATGAGCTATAACTTAATAAATTGTTTTCGAAAGACAGTGGTTTTACATATTTCCTTTGAAAAACAATGAGCTATAACTTAATAAATTGGTTTTACAAGACAGTGGTTACAGATTCCAAAATTCATATTTCCTTGATAAAATTAAAACTGTCAAATGTAATTTATATTATATTATATTATATTATATTATCTTTAAAATACAATAATATCAAAACATTGACTGTAATATCACTAAAAATCGTTATTTTATTGAAAAACGTAATCGACACCCTCATATCGTCTACTATTCGAAATATATATAACGCTTGTTTTCTGGAGAACTCTTATTTTATTACATTTGACACGGCTTCGAGGTCTACCCGTTATTCACTGAGTCTCTTTAAATTAAAAAATTTTAAAATAAAATCCATAAACGCATGAACAAGAAAAAATACGAGCTCGAAGACGACGGCGAGTTTGTGAATACGGTGGTGGAACACGAGAGGGAGTTAGAACGCGTATCTTCTATGGGGTGCAGCAGTGGGGAAATGGAGGATAGTTTCTTGGGGATAGATGAAAACGAAATATTTATGACTTCGAACTGCATCGACGATGACGGCGAGTGGAATGAAATCATGGGAAGCAAAAACGCAGTCGGGCTGAGCTGCACAATAGACGATTCCTTAAGTGACGACAAAATAATTGTTTTGAGTGAAGAGGAGAACATTTATAATAATAATAATAATAATAATAATACTGAAAACGAGTTCGATAATAAGAAAGGCGATGATTTGCTTATTATGAATGAGTTGGATGCAAATGCGATCAGCAATTCGTCGAAAATAAACGGCAATGATTTGTGGGTAGAGAATGATACAAGCGAGGTCGATATTATTCTATCTGATGAGGTTTTCAATAGTTATTGCAGCATAAGCAACAGCTGCGAAATACTAAACACATGCAATGATGCCGACGAGAGATCTAATAATAATAATAGTCTGGCATCGAATGATAGCAGCATGGGATACGAAGACGATGCCAGTAGCGCCAAGCCGGAGAAAAACGCTGCTGGTAATGGCGACATGTCTATTTCGAAACAGGTGTTGCGTAGTGTGTTCAAACTGGAGTCGTTCCGAGGGAATCAGGGAGCAATCATCGATGCGTCGCTCGGAAACAAAGATCTCTTTGTGCTGATGCCGACTGGCGGGGGCAAGTCTTTGTGTTACCAGCTGCCGGCCGTAATATGCGACGGTTTGACAGTTGTGGTGTCGCCCCTTCTGTCGTTGATACAGGACCAGGTGGCAGGACTTTTGCGCCGAAACATCCCCGCGGTCGCACTGAATTCGACGTGCACGCTGGCCGAGAAGGGGATGATCATGCGATCACTTCGTGGGCTCGTGGTGAAGCTTGTCTACGTAACGCCCGAGATGCTGACAAAGTCGGCACAGTTCATGTCGCTGCTGGACGAGCTGGCGCGCGATGGGCGGCTGGCACGGTTCGTGGTCGACGAGGCGCACTGTGTGAGCCAGTGGGGACATGATTTCCGGCCGGACTACATGGAGCTGGGAATGCTGAGGGAACGGTACAAAGAGACCCCCCTTATAGCATTGACGGCGACGGCAACGCGGCAGGTGGAGATAGACGTGATCAATAATTTGCGGATCCATGGGTGCAGGGTGTTTCGACAGTCATTCAACCGGACAAATCTGCGATACTACGTGGTCAAAAAATCCAACACATCCGTGGTGGACATTGTTTCGTTCGTAGAAACCCATTTCCCGCAGAGTCCCGGAATAATTTATTGCACATCCAAACGAGCGTGCGAGGAAATGTCCGCGAAGTTAAATCAGCTGTTCGGTTGCGGTGGCGTCTCGAATGCACACGGAAATAACCGCCCAGGGGCAAGTATCGCTAAAACGACACATAACGGGGAGAACAATGAACGCCACGAGCCCATACGAACAGCATTTTATCACGCAGGACTAGGGGTACGAGAACGCGCGCGTGTCCAGGAGGACTGGAGCAGTGGCAGAGTCAAAATCATCGTCGCCACGATCGCCTTCGGAATGGGCATAGACAAGGCAGACGTCCGCTACGTCATTCATTACTCGTTGCCCAAGAGTCTCGAGGGATACTACCAGGAGACCGGTCGTGCCGGCAGAGACGGCAAGGAGAGCGTTTGCATTCTCTATTACGGCTACGGCGACACAAAGGTCTTCGAATTCCTACTGGCGAAGAACGCGCTCATGAGCTTCGAACAGAAAAGACGCCAGCGAGAGGAGCTCAAGTACGTCGTGCAGTATTGCGAGAACAGGGCCGACTGCCGCCGCAAGCTCGTGCTCGCCCATTTCGGGGAGGTTTTCGATCCGCGCGACTGCAACAAGACTTGCGACAATTGCCTCAAGGGCCTGACTCGTCACCGCGACTACACACGCCAGGCCCAGGAGCTTCTTGCGCTCGTCCGATCGGCCGGCAGAATATCCTTCATCCAGGCGGTCGACGCTTATCGCGGCCACCAAAACAAACGCGCGCTTGAATTTTCCCACTGTGCCAACTTCGGCGCGGCAAGCGGCCTCAAGCGCGCAGTCGTTGAACGCATTCTTCAAGGACTCGTCGCAGACGGGAATATCGACAACACCGTGGCCACATGCGAGCGCTCTCGTTTCGCACACAGCTACCTCGTCTTCGTTTCCAATCGCGACACCAAGATGCTACTCGTCGAAGAAGACGACGACCTCGAAGCCAAAAAAGACCGCAAGGATAAAAAAGCGGCCGCCAAACCGAAGAAACGAACAAAAAAAGGTGAAGTAGGAAAGTGTGCCGACTTCAAAATTATGTCAAATATAAATAAATGTCTCCAGTTTTATACAATTTTAAATACCGTCTCGAATGGCATTATCATCCACCGTTTAAAATCCTGTTATTCAAATAAACTGAGTATTTTTATTTTATACTCCATTTCCCAATCGAGGCTAGGAACTTACCAGTTCAATGCTTTCCGTCGTCGCAATAAAAATACATTTTCTTAAAATGGTCACAATTCACTTATTATCGCAACAGCTGTTCGATTTTATCTATATTACTGCTTTAATGGTATTTAAATTTGTAATTTAAGTGAATTGACTGTATATTTAACATATGAAATAAATTCTATGGAGATATTCGTTTTTTAGCCATATTAAAACTACCTATTTTTTATATTATCGCATTTTAAAACAGACATAAATACAATTTATTTTTAGTATTCATGTTCAGATAATAAAACTGTTGTATTTGTGCACATCTGATATTTTTAATGATAAAACCGTTGATTCGTGTAAAATAATATATTTCAACAATCTGTTTTGTGAGTGTTTACTGATACTAAAAATAATTTATTATGATATAAACATCAATTCTAAACAACAATCAAACATAATGTTAACCTTACATAAATTAATATTTTAAATTTAATTTATCGACTTTGTGCATATTTCGATTCAATAATTTATATCTGAATGTCGAATTTGTAAATTAAATTTTTCGTTTAATTATAATTGTGATTACACTTTTTTTATGACAGCAACAATTTTTGATCAAAAACAAAATTTGTTTCACATTTACATTGCAATGATAAAATTTTTTTGATATATCAAACTTAATAAATTGTATCATTGCAATGTACGTTCATCAACACTCAAATATAAATTATTGCCATATATAACATTGTAAAAAGTATCTTTCTACAATTAAAACTGTAAAGTATTCATTCATTCATTCAATATAAAATAAAACAATTTATTAAAAATATTTTTCATTTGTAAAAAACTTTTGGTGACTTATGTGAATTTACAAATTTAATTAATATGCCCAATTCTATTGCAAATTCATTTTTTTGATTTTCGATACGTAATTATAAGAAATGTTATATATCACAAATGTGAATTTTTCATTAACACTACTGTAATGAAACATTCACATTTGTGATTTTTTATTTGCTTCATTTAAAAACATTTGCTAAATTCATTTTAAGTTTTCGTTATTTTTTTTGAAAAAATGTTCAAATTAACGCCAATGAATATTTTGAACACATATAACACTCCTGTTGGTTTGTCTATGCAATAAATTGCACATATATGCGTATTCGAAACCAACAACTCTTTTTGGCATTGATAACATTTCATTCTTCATTTATCATAACTGAATAATAAACATTGAATTGTTATAAACAACAAAATGAAATGAAGATCGTATTTTGTTGTTTATAACGTGTTAAAAACACCCGAAAACGCCTTTTTTGCCAATATAAGTTAATATAGACGTTAATATATTCGTCTGTAAGCCTTTTATACACGCTTTGCTATTTATCTCGTTCAATTCGATCTGTTTCATATGTTTTAACAATTTCGAAAAATGTTAATTTACATCATATTTTACATCATGTTTAAAACATTCATGTAAACAAATAAACCTATAAATATGTCAACTTATAAGTAAGGTTAATAATGGTATTAAACTTGTCTTACATAAAAATTAAAAATCATAACGAGGCTGAACTTATAGTACATTCTGCAAGATTGCAAATTATACCGCTAACTAAAATTAGATTAACTAAAGAATATTGGAAAAATGAGGAATTGGATCAAAATACAAATAACAATTTCGTCATAGCCACAGAACCGTTAATAGAATTCGTAAATGACGAGGATTCTGTTATGAAAAATAAAGCAAAAGGTATTTTACATGGAGGCGAAATTTTTTGTTTTTGAAGAAAAATATAAAAAGATGGACTGATTTGCATGATTGGTCAACTTCAAAAGCCTGTAGACCAAAAAACACGCCAGATTATGTAAAGCAAATTCTCAAATATTATGAAATACCTAAAATACTGACTAAAACATATGCCAAGAAAAGAATACAAGCAGGCTCATTTACATCAGAAAGTTGGAAAATGAAATTGAAAATGAATGTCAAAGAAGACACATTGCAGAAAAAAACAATAACATTGTCCATTAATAAAGAATCTTATCAAGTAGTATCTTATTATAGAGATACAGAAGCTAAATATTCGCTGTTGGATTTACCTTTTTTCCAAAAGTTACAAAAAAAATTAGAAGAAGATGAGAATTTAATGAATGACGAATATGTTAAAGAACAATTAAATAAAGGAGTTGATTTCAAAAAAATTAGACTTGCCAGATATTATTTCTAAAGATGATATTTTACAAAAGGAGATTATAGCATCAAAGTTATTAAGTGAGCTCAATAATTGAATAATATAAACCATTTGTCATTTTAAACAACTTAAAAACAAAACGTATTTTAAATAAATTAATTAATTATTAGAGGTTAGCGTTTTATGGCTTTATATTTACATCGTTAAAAATATACCGCTGTTATTGTTGCAAGCTTTTTGATCATTTTAACTTGTTTATTGATCCCACCTCCGAGACAATAGCTGAATAACACGTTTCAAATACAAAATGTATTTTTTAATAAATATTCGCAATTATTCTGGTTTTTAATGTTGTTTTATTCAATTTTAAATCTTTCAATACCAAAAATAAATAAAAAACTAATTGTAAAAGTATTTAGAAATCATCATTCGGAATAAAAATGTATTTCGTAAATTCTGGAGTCCACTCCAATCATACCTTTCAGCAAATTTATTTAATTTTCAATATCATTTCATTTTACGCTTTAATCATTCAGCAATTGTCAGAAAAAACATTATCTCACTGGTATACATCTAATCTTTAGTACATTTGAGCACCTTATTGTTGTCTCCACAATATTCAAAGTGTTAAAAGGCTTACAGTTGTCTAAGCATTTAAAACTAAGCCAATTAACAGAATATTTTAACAGCACGAGTATCCACCAATTTTTATCGAATACCAATATTAGAGCATGTCTTGGCGTACAACACCCATATATCTAGTATGTACTAATCATTTTCTTCTCATACACCGGATGCACAAAAACTCCGACTTCGAATCTTTCAAGCTTTAGTGTGTACTCCATATATGTAATTCTTTGAAATATCTGTTATACTCCCTCGACTGAATTGATGTATTATATTATGGCCAAAAACTCTTCATTGCTGCTGTATATATACTGTCTGTCGGGTATTATGGTCCTGCAGGACCGGAGTCAACGTGGTTTTGCTGATTATAAGTCTCAGTATCTAATGCTTATGTTTACCGGGACAGCAGTTATCCACAAGTATTTCAGTTCGTTGTTGCAAAATATATATATACTGTCTGCATTTATTGGTTTAAATTTAAACTTCTATGTCTCAAGAGCATTTAAAATTATATGCAATGCCACCGTATTAATGAATACTTTAATACAACTGCGCTGTTCTAATAATATTAAGTAGGTACTTTTAAATTTTCCTAATGTCCACATTTATTGTGGATTTTTTAAAAAAATTTACCGGGTAAAAAAATATATAAAAAAAATCAATTTTACCCCTAGACTATCGAGAAGTTACAGTTTTTGCTTATACTTTGTTAAGTCTAATATTAATACATAGATTTAAAACGTTCTTGTAATTTTTTATTGCTTGAATACCTATTCTATGTAATATTTTTTTCATTAAATTGTCATTTAAATTTGAGATTTTTTTTTAACTCTGGATAAATTTGGTTATACAGACTATTTATTTGCGTTTATTTAGTTAAAGTGTTGTCGCGTTATTGCGAACATATTGATTGATTAGATATAAACTTGCATTTTGTGTCGTACTGGTTTATAATGTTTTGATTTTTCACTGAAATGCTATTTTTATTATTTTTTTGTAAACATTTTGAATTTAATTATATTGAATAAGTTTTAATTAAGGGTGTTTGTAATTATAATATTTAATTAAAAGATTTTCGACAATGAAAGGCTTTGATTAATACTGATGTTGTAATTGTATTGTTTGTTTTTTGCTATACTGACGCTTTCATTGATTTTGAAAAACGTTAGTTTGCATTTAAAATAAATAAATTATTGATTGGTTGTCAAATTTTATTTCTTCTATATTGATATGATAACAAACATGCACATATGTTAATAATTTATATCCCCAATGTTAATAAACATTCACAACAAATGTTTTATATCACTCGTGTTCAGAAATGACCACAATAAATAATAATTACATCAAATTTTTTTGCAAACATGGTATAATTTATTTGTGCAACGTATAACATATTATTATAATACAAGATTGAACATATAATCATTTTTTAAATAATTGTTCATAATTTAAAACTAAATTTTTTTAAATAAAATAAATTACAATAATTTACAATAATTTTTTTGAAATCTTGTTTTAAAAGATAGTCAAAAGTTGTATTGATAAATAACTGTTTTGTATTGAATAAATATTTTTAATATCATTGTATAAATACCCATTGCCAGTCTCATGATTAATGGGCCAGTAACCAATTAAATATCAGAGTTAAAACGTCCGTATACCGTTGTCTGCCTGTCGTAAACGGTATTTCAATGTAAAAGATATTTATGATGATAATTTATACCTCTAATTCAATAAACATTCACATTTATTGTTTTTTTGTTTGTATAATGAACAATTTTTTTATCTGAATTAATTTGTAACGTCATTTATTGACATTGGAGTTAAAATATTTCCATATATAACAATTTATTTATAGAGCTATTTTTTTCTTTCCTTTTTTAAAATAATCAATTACAGCTTGATGCGTTTCGTTTCACGCTCCTAATCAGTAAGACTTTCACTGGTTGTTATAGTGTTTTCATCTCAAAAGTCCGGTCTCTTCTTTTGCAAAGGTGAGTTCCATAGGTTTATCAAAATAAAATTCATTTATAAATAAATTTTTTGTTTTTGAAAAAAATTAAAATTGCTTCGATTCATCGTTTTTTATTACTCCAACTTAATTATACCTGGATCTGTCGTTCTCATTACTGTTAAATTTGTTGGAAAGTCTTTGGACCGATATCCATGCTGTTTCATACAGTTCCAAGATTATTTTTTGATATATTGATTTTTTATTAAATTTAATCAAAAATTTAGTTGTTAACATTCATAAAACTTAAAAACATTTATTTTTAATACGATATTTGAATATAATGTTGTGTTTCTCAAACATTAGAAGTATACAAAATGTTTCTACATATAGTATTTATGTATTTGTTTCAGTAAAATATATTATTTGAATTAACGTCTTCCAGTAGTATATTAATCAATACCACACCGGATTATTTAATATTTAGAGTATTTACAATTGTTTCTAATCCTGTTTTTGAATTATTTTTTGAGATAAAAATATTTAATTGGAAATTTAAAAATAGTTATATATGGCAATAAGATAGAGTTGTTTCTAAGATAAGAATATTCGACTAAAAAATTTAGAATATGTTATATTCGATAATCAAATAACTTGGCATCAGCCTGATACTCTGATAAGAACTAACTATTAACTTTTAATAAATTATTCATATTCTAATGTCAATAAAGATTCACAAAATATGAATTTGATAAATTAAAATTTCATGATTTTTCGAAATTTCATAAAATCATGATGCGACTTAAAAATAATTTACAATACTGAGCCTACAACATTTACAAGGCAAAAACTAAAATACGAATTTCTAAACTGAAAATATTTTTTAATATTATCATTTAAATATTAATAAACACGAAACATATTGAAAACATATCAATAAATTTGTTATCACCTGTCAATATAAATTTCATACAAATCAATGTTTTCTATTTTATTAGTTGAATCTGAGACTTAATGATATAAAAAAAATATCTATATTTGTCTATTAATGTTCCTGCTTCTCATATATCAAGTATTGGCAATTGAATTCGATTATACAAAAACGTATCTAGTCAGCAATAGCAAATATTCAAATTTGTTTATTAATCTAGCCTCTGATAATGAACACTTTATTATTTCGCCCGAAAAAAAAACGAAAATTTCTTTTGAATTTTTACCGGAAAAAAAAGGTGCAATAGTCAAAGCCAATGGTATGCCAATTTGTCCATCAAAAAATGAAATAAAATTATGCAAAAAGGACGAGTCTCCTAAACTCATAAGAATGAAAGAAAAAGACTCCGGCTTTAGATTTAAGACCGCAGTGCTTAAATCGTTTGAAATCAAAAAATGTTTTGGTGTCACCGATAACAGACTGACTTTTACAGATTGTCTTTTAGAAACCCCAGATAAAGTTTGGTATTTCAAAGATTTTAATACGGAAATGGCAAATAATTATCAATCGCAACAACATGGACAAGGCCAAAATCAATACGGAAAATATCCGTATAATGGCAACAGCGATAGTTCTGATCAAAATTACAACCAGTCTTCGATGCAAAATCATAACAATTATATCGGTCAAGGCAATCCAGCATGCGATAGAGCACCACAACCACCAGCTCCTCTTTATCCTTATCTTACATGCGTGCCAGAATATGCAGAAGCAAAATTAAATGGTCAGCAATTGCCATTGCCTAATAGGCCTATGTCAGCTCCCCCGGGCGCATTTTTCTGTACTTCCCCAAAACCTTATTCTGTCCCGCTTATTCAGCCTAAAAGAGAAAAAATGGTCGATATATCTTCACAACCAGCCGTTCCTGTTGCTGTTCCAGAACCAGTTGGTAAAGTTTTTAATCCAATTAAAATTAATAATTGCGTGCCTGTAATGCATTCTCAAGCATCTGTTCCATTGACAGTTGCTACCCAAACTGTCCTTCCTCAGCCCAATAATATATTATATAACAGTAATCCTATTGCTGTGCCTGTTAAATCAGATTGCGATATCAAAGCGGGTTTGGAGATGAACATTAATAATATGCCATTAGCAAACGGTTTTAATTATAATGATTACACATGTGATACTCTACGATCATGTTGAAACATGAAGACTTCTTGAAATTATAATAAAACTTTGATATTTTCAATCATATTAATTAATTAATTATTATCATTCAAGAAATAAAAAATTTTAAACTATTTTTAAATTGTGTAAAAATTAATTTGTGTATGTATATAAATAATTTGTCGTATGCATTTAACTAATATCTGTAATGTATTCTTATTCATTAAAAATTAATATTTGTTTTTGGTAGTTATTTAGAGTATCACTCTGATGACAGGTCCCTAGATTAGATATATAAACTATTATTATATAACATTTAATGACACATTGCAGCACTTAAATACTAAATTAGAACTCATTTTTTTTGGCAAACGAAGTTAAATCCGCATGTAGAACTGATGTCCGGTTAATAAACCTGGGCATTAGATATTGTGAGATTTCTACTCACTAAAACCCTCCGTTGACTTTGATTGTGTGAGACAATCGTGCTTTTGCAAAGCAACTTTCATATGTGTTCCTTTTTTGTAGCCTCATTGGAAACTAGCTTTTTCAATAGTTATATTAGTATTTCAATCTGCTTGTGTATTTCTGTTTTATAAAATCAGCTCTATATACAGAATTTTTGTCATGATTTTTAAAATAATTGCTTAAAACAAGAAAACTTATTAAATTATAAATTATCTTGCGCTTATAAACTCCTTGTACGCAAAAACTCATGAATAATTTTGTTTCTATTACTAATTTTGGATACAAACAAAATTTTAAAAAAAAACTAATTTTGATTAATTATCAAAATTATCTAAAAATCATTACTTAATGCAGACATATATCTCAATTTATAAAGTTTACTACATTAATATTATAATTAGTATTATTTTTTTGACACATATTTGATTAAAAGCATCATAATCGCTTGTTCTACGATTTTTGTACATTTTTTTCCGGTATTGAAAAATGAAATGTCACGCAAAGCACTTTCAAACGAGTATTGGTGTTATACTGCTTACATAG
>JAWNMW010000217.1:0-42379 GCA_035043565.1 Drosophila robusta
AATTTTCATAATATAATTTTTTTTATAATTATAAAAATGTTAATTTATTAATACAATTTATTTATTTGTAACACTTTTATTTTATTCGAATATTTGCAAACATAAGTACAAACTTATACATTTAAGTTAAAGAACCGCACCGATTATGTTTTAGTATATTTTAATTAATAAAAACATATAAAAAACACCTTTATAATTAATTATTAACAACACAAATACTACCAAAAATAAAATTAAATCGCTTGAATTAAATTAAGTAACTTTGTCTAATCATACAACCGAAAGTAGAAAACACCAATTATTTGAGTCGAATGTTCTAAACACATATATTTATGTATTTGATATATAGAATTTTTCCTATCTAACACATTGTGTTCCAAATATTGCGAGATGTACCTATTCATGGTATTTAAAAGTGTCTACGTAATTGATATGTATGAATCTCAGTTGCTTAATCATTTTTGTCAAACAGTAAGAAAATTAACGACTGTAATTTATTGTTGTTATCAATATTTTATTTTAGCGAAACATGCAAAACAAAGACGTCGATATGTTTTGCTTTTTGTTGCTTTATTGATATATATAAATACGTTTGGAATTATTATCAATTAAACGTACTAATATTCGATTTAAAATACACCACAACGTAATAGCTAAATAAAAAAGGTTAATATAATATAGAGTTTGAGCTTTTTTATTTTAAAGAAAAAATGAAAATGTCAAATAAAAGAGCAAGCAATAATGAAGCGATCAAGCAATCATTAGAAAGATTGGCAAAGTAATGAAATAATCACAATTGGCAAAAAAACGATTAAACTTTTTACAAAAACTCTTAGAAAAAGAGAACAAAAAAATTAGTTCAAAATAGGTCTAAAACCCTAAAAAGTACTTCAAAACGAACGTGACTAACAAGTCGTACTAGAATAAAAGAAATCGTGATAAACAAGCAAGCAAACAAAACTTATCAGACAAAAAAACTTGCATAAGAATTGGTCAATCAAAAAATATAATTTAAAATTTCTGTTTAATAGTTATTATTTAATTTGTTAACAGATAAATGTGTATTGATTACATTTACAATATTTCTATCTAACATAATTTTTTTTAATTATCAGCAAATAATGTTATATATGATAATGATTTATACTCTAATCTTAATAAGCGTTTACAAACATAAATATTAATAAAAACTAAAATACGAATGCTAAAATATTTTTTATTATTTAATTTACTACTTTTAATAAATCTGTAGTTATATGACAGCTGTAATTAGTTAATACTCTCACTGATCTCTTAAAATTTTAATTTTTAATAAAATCAAATTGTTTATGTTACAGAAAAACGTTGATAAATATATTTCATATAACGAATTATCTCGTATAAACATATTAAAAATCAAAAAATACAATTCTATGTGAATGCTGCGGATCTCAAAAGAACCTTATTTTAGTGAGTGCGAGTCCCACGGTACTAACACTGGAAAGTGGTCTGCGTAGGCATTTTATTTTACAATAGCGCAAAAAAATTATTGGACGTCTTCAAAACTGGAAGGCAGCCAGACCGGACAGAATCTTTGATTTATTTGTTAAAAAGTGTGAGTCTATACATGAGTAAATGTATTCCCAGCCTTTTTACCCAGGTAATAGAACTGGAGGTTAAAAAAGATCTTCTGCAGAAATCAATTAGGTACTGTTAGGAAACTGCAAACGCTTTTAAATCGGGCTATAAATAAGGAACATCAGAACACTCATATTGTGTCATGTTTTGGTGTCAAAAAGGCATTTGACTCAGTCAGCCATGAGTATCTAAGAGAATCTATTCAGGAACTCAATTTCCCCGAATTGATTTCGAAATTCGTGACTAGATAGAGAATTTTCATAATAAGCGGCTCTAACGTTATTTTAGAAAGGAATTCTTCAAGGAGACCGCTTGTCAGCATTCTTGTTTGTCCTCTGCATCGACCCGTTAATCTGAAAAGCTAACAGAAGATACCCAAAGTCACATACAATAAGACTCATGTGACTAACTACCTCCTCTTATCGACGATCTAAAAATAATGGCGCTTGAGGAGGAAACTCTAGAAAAGATGATGAAAAAACTAATCATTTCTTTAAAGTTGTTGGCCTAGAAATTAATAAACAGAAGTCTGCCACCAACTATGGAAGGTGCCAGAACAACAGAAGTAATAGAAGAAACTCAGGGATACAAATATTTCGGGATAATAGAAGATAGCCAAAATAAACTCACTAGCAAGACTTGAGAGAAATTTGGAAAAGAATTACACGCTAGAGCTGAAAGGCTTTGCAAAACCAAACTGAACGCCACGCATCTAATAAGAATAATTAATGAGCATGGTATTGCCTAATTAATTACTATGTCGAATTGGCAAAGATAGAACCATTAGATAATGAAGTTCGAAACTTATTAAGTAAGTAGTGTATCTGCAAGCAGCCACCCAACTTATAAAGATTATATCTACAAAGAAAATAATTGGAAAGAGAAATACACAACGTAGTACACAAAAGTGAGCATATGCTCCATGAACTGTACAACGTTGGAAAGTCAAGCATTTTCTTCACAAGACAACTGATACTAAAAATAGAAAAAGAGGACATGACACACTTAGGGATTATCAAAGAATCCTTAAATATTTATAATCATTTGAACGGTTCCGTTGACTTAATAAGACATTGACTAAAACACAAATCAAGTCTTTGTATAACAAAATAACTTCCAAGAAACAACACTTTATCAATACAAGACAAAACTTTTTGGAGGATCAGTGGGATTATGTCCTCATTGTAGAATGAAAGCAAAAACAGTAGGCCATCTAGCAACACAATGAAAACAAATGCTCTATAACAACTAAACTAGAAGACACAGGAGGTGGTAGATGCATACATTTGACATTAGTAGTAAATATAAGCTAAAAGCATGCAAAATAATGCAAAGTTATTCCGTTCAAGAATACGATAAAATAAAATTCAGTGTTGATGCACGATTAAGAACGGTATAGAAATTAAGGCAAATAGGTCGGATATATTTATTCAGGATAAAATAAAAAATATTAAAATTGAAATAAGAATAAATGGCCACGAATACTTCAAAGATTTGAAACAGAAAAGATTAGAACATAGGATGTATTTGCATAAACTCATTTGCTAATATGGATGCAAGCTAACCATAATTGTGTACGCTATGACATGGGATTGTGACAATATTTTACAAAAAAATTAATATGAAATTTATTTACAAAAAAGTTAATTTTAATATGATTAATCATTTTTCATTTGTTTTAATAAAATTAATTTTTGCTAAATGTAATTTTTTTATTTTATTGTAAATAGAATGTTTAATAATTTAAGCCTGCGATGACATAATTGAGTGGACTCAGGAATTTAATAAATATATGTTTGCATTGAGCGGTGTTTTTAAATACTTCCACTAATTAGTCAAGAAAATCATTTTAATTATTTGCTCAAATTTCGATACGGATTTTTATTGCTTTTTACATTTTACATCTTATGTACAAAATAAATGCACATTTATTTAAATAATTTTAGTTTAAATTATGAGATAATGCCAATCATATGTATTTTATTATTTTGTTTTTTTATAAAATTATTTAAATAAATGTGCATTTATTTTGTTGCTATGTTGTAGTTTATTGTTTTTGTTGAAGATTTCAGATAAATATAATTTAGCTAAGTTTTCAAAAAAATATATTTTATTAATAAATACAGTTGCAAACTACTGATTTAGACCAACTACTTGCTCCACAGAGCGCAAAAATTATACCTTATAAACTCTGCAGGCTGTCCCATACCTTATTAGACTTTTAGTACTATATATAAATACACACGCCCTTCTCTGAAGAACTAATTCATTTCATAGATTTGCTTTAGCTACTAATGTTTTTTTTAGTAATTTTATTCTGCCACATAGAATCTTTATAAACTTACTATTACCGCCTAACAAAATCTTGATAAAACACCTCACATTATGGTGGGAGCTATTTTTTCAAAAACATGTATTTTATAAGTTATAACTTAGCTATATTTTTTGACTATAATAATTGATTTATTACACCAAATATGGCATTAGTATTATTCATTGTATATGTAATTACAAAAAATATAAATATATTGGAAGAATAATTATTATTTTATAAAATTTTGTAAAGTTCTTTTATATGAAAAAACTAAAAACAAATAATTATAATTGTTTATTGTAATATAACAATCGAATTCTATTAATTTCGATACAACCTAACCAATTTAAAATGACATAGATCGAATGCAATAATTTTTGCATATAATGGTTAACATTTAATCAGCTATTTATTATTAACGTAATTATAGCACGTTTATTATTTTTTATAAAAAAACTTTGAAAAAATAATTTTTAATCATATATAACAATACTTTCATGAGAGACATCACACACAAAACAATAAATAGTATTTACTTAAGTAATACTTTAACAAAATAGAAGACTTTTCAGAGTATTCCTGAAGACACGTCAATTATTATATTTTATTAATAAAGTATTGTTCATAATTTTTAAATATTATTTAATCATTAAAAATGCTTTATTATTTTTTACTGTTTAATTCATTTATATATATGTGCAGATATGTTCTCACAAATGTTGTTTTTTTATTCATATATCATATCAAAATATAAAAATGCTATTATTAATATTTTATTAATTAAATTAAACATTTCAATGCATTTTATTTAAAATATCGTATAATGTGATTCAAATCCTTTTGTTATGTTGCTTAATAATAAAATCATTATTTTAAATGTTATTTATTTCATGCAAAATCAATCATTTATTTTAATTCGCACATTTATAAACAATAACATAAAATTGTGACATCCTACCATTTATTTGCTAAATACAAAAATATAATAGTTTTAAATTTTTGATCACTTTTATTGTACTCTAGTAGATTTTTATTATTTATATAAATACACTTTTTTGAAAAACTCAATAAATGATTTATAAATTAACGTAAACAAAATATATAAGTTTTTGCATTGTAAAAATCATATCACTACTGTTGCTGCTGTATATTTAGCTATAATTATATTATCTGTCTTTTTTATAATTCTTGGTTTTCTTTATTCCTTTGTTCTCAAAGGTAATTAATAAATACTTTTTAATATTTTTTAGCACTACTAATTAAATGCATGCTTTTACGCTAGCGGTTAACTCAATATATATTTTGTGCTTTTTGAAAAATATTATTGCAATCGCATTTCATTTTATGACCCAAGAAAATTTATTATTTTTCAACTAAGCTTATAAGCAAGTTTCGTACTTTCTAATTTTTTATATTTAAATTGTTTGCTATTTATTCTGGCTAATTATTTGTATTTTAATTATACTAATTTTTTTCTCAAAAAGACGCTTGAAAGTATTTCTTTTGACATTGTCGAGGTAACTAAAACTAAGAAGGACAAGTAGTACCTAAATAAAAACACACGGTAGATATGACTAGATACTTGGCAGCAAATAACTTGGCATCAGCATGATACTCTAAATAACAATCAAAACAAATATTAATCTCCAATCATTGTAGATAAATACATTCGGTTTATCGCCTCAATCATTATTTTTAATCTTGACTGTGTATCTAAACAATTTATTTTTATCATTTTACTATTTCTTGTACAAAATAATTTTAAATTCTTTTGCGCACTATTAACTTACATTTATCTCATCCTTTTTTTGTCTTCTGGGTGGTTGTAGCAAAGCATATGCTTACATTTTATTGCTATATTATATACCGTTTTTGCTTTCATGTTGCAACAAAAACATAATCTAGCTAATCTTTTAAAAAAAATATTGTTTTATCAAAAATCAGTTGAGACAAAAAGCAAAATTTATATTAATAAAATCATATGTGTTCAGCATATTTTATACTTGTTTTGATATACATTTAAATATTTTATTTAAAATCGAGGCCCAAATGCTATGATAGGCCTCCAAAACTGGTAGCTGAGATGGAGTTTTTTCAGTAGATTTAAGTCTCAAAGTACTGTTAAAATGGTATTCGGTATGGATCTAAAGGTTTAATGAGTGATATAGTATTTCAGGCATTTTAACCTCCGCCAACGCAAAATTAAAAAATCAAGTTTTTTACATTTTAATTATTTGTAGCAATTATGCAGACATATAAAACTTCATCTAACATAATCACGTGTTAAAAAGCTGAAATCATGTTAAATCAAAATAGCAACAAGTTTTGCATAATTTATAATATATTTTTTCTAAATGTGCTTTATTTTATTAAAAATAAAAAAATAACGTGTCTACTGTGTATATTTATTAAAAAAAACCAAATTAAATATTTAATTTTCATTTGCACTGTGTTTTGATTGTTAACATAACCATGACCGTCTACGTCTATTATTTTTTTAAAAAATAAAATAAATAATTTACAATTATCTATTCATAAATATTTCCATGAGAGACAAAACAATAGCTAGTGTTTATCTTAACTACCACCTTAATAAAATACTAGCTTTTTTGAGTATACCGAGAGAACGTCAATTGTGATTTTGCTAATTTATTTGTAAGGATTCATTGTATTTTATTTATTTTTATAGATAAAAATAATTTGCATTTATGTTTTAAAATTGCGTTGTTTTATCATAACATAAAATATCTCGCTAATTTTATAATTTTAAATGCTTGTATTTCTAATTTGATTTGTTACTAATAATTACAATTTTTTAGCAATACTGAAGAATAAATTGTTACAAACAATAGTTGATTGTATACAACAATTTCACTTGTTAATGTTATATATTATAAAAAATACATAAAATAAATTTATCAAAGGCAATCTCATGATAAAAATTGAAAATATCTAAAAACACCCTTTGGTGCAAAATGATCTTTTTAAAATTATAAGATCTACTATAATTATATCTAGTGGGATTTAATTAGTGAGACATATTTGAATAGACCACGCATCTAGATTACTCATAGTGTGATCAGTATTTCTTTAAAGTCATCATTGCATTCAGCTAATTTATCTACTTGAATAAAAAGTTTAAAGAACTTAATTAAAATAAGCATCTTTTGTCTGAATTTAGGCCGGAAGCAGGTTTTTAATCTTCCAAGAGTCGGAAAACATTACAAGATGAAATTGATGATTTAAATATTTGTGTTTATAAGTTTTTTATTCTTAATTAGATTTCCATGCTTAATAAAGTAAATGCAAAATTAAATTAAATTGATTTTATAGTTTTTTGCGTTTTAAAACTTTATTTTTTAAAATTGGTCGATAAATAACAAGTTTAAATTTATGGCATTAAAATAATGTAAATTATGATTATTTTTGTCTTTTCTGTTAACATAAATGATAATTTATAAAAAATAAAATACACAATAAAACATATAATTCTTTTTTTGTGTAGTTTCGAATTTAACATGAAACTTATATATATTAAAAATATAAGCTGTTTAACATTAATAAATCAAATTGTTTTATTCACAGTTAGTTTTAATTTTTAATTTTTTTTTGTGTATTTGAATTGTTTTTTTATAATTTTAAAAACTTGTATAATAATAAAGCGACATAAAGTTAAAAAAATATTTTATACGATTATATAATGTTTAATTAAATAATTTTAATAAACAACACATATATCAATTAAATTTTTTAAAAAAACTTTGCAGCTAGAATATACTACAAATTAAATTTATTTATAAAGATACTTTTTATTACTCTCTTTTAAAATAATCATTTGCAGCTTGATGCGCTTCGTTTTACGTTCGTAATCAGTAAGGCCTTTTATAAATTTTTGTAATGTTTCCATCTCAGGAGTTCTGTCTTTTTTTTGTGAAAGTGAGTCTTTCATATGTTTGCCTTAAACACTTGACCTGAGTGTAAGCCCAAATATCATTGGATATCCCAATCTGTTTAGCGTGGAATTTATGATATTTAATCACAATTCTATCCTAAATCATTACATTATACTACAAACAAAATAAAATATTTATTTTTTATTTTTTTTAATGTATAATTGTAAATTCAAATACAATACAACATTTAAACTGCAAACAATTAAATGACGTATTAACATTTGCATTTTATTTGAAAATTGAAACAAACTAAAGTTATATAAAGAGTTGTTTTATTTTTTAAAAAATATTATATGATTTATAATATTTTCAACATGAAACATAGTTTAAATAATGGTTAGAGATGTTATTTCCAGCATACTGCAAACTGTTTGATCAATATTTGCTAAGCAGTTAATAATAAGTTTATAGAGACTCCAGGTAACGGAATAAAATTATTAAAAAAAACATTACTATAAACCAAATTAGCTCTTTTGAGAAAAGTATGTGCATTTATTTTCAATAATCAAAACCTACCAAGGTATGATAGGGGTAATTCCCTGAGTTTAGAAGACATCATTTTTGTTTTGTACCGGACCGAGTATTTGTTTTGAAAATTGAGTTTGACTGTCTGTATTAATAAACTCATTTTTTATTAAAATTAACTGTTAATAAAAACAATACAATGATAAGTTATTTTGTTTATACATTTGTAAAATTAAAAAATATATAGATATAAGTATTGATTTTTTTCAAATTATGCTAATTATAAATTAGTACTAACCAATTTTTATTAAAAATATATAAATTAAATTAAACCGGCGTTTTTAAAAAAATTAATATTCGAATTTTAACAAAAAAATATTATTTCAATAATCTTGTTATATTATAAATATTTTAACTAATATGTAAAATGTTACTTTAAATGATTATTGAAGGGTTTTAATTATTTGTATATTTACTTTTTTTAAAACGCCGGTTTAATTGTATATTATAACTTACAACATATAGGGAGTTTTAATCTATATATAAATTTTAAATGTATTTTATTGTCATTTTTTGTGACTTATTGTTTACATTTCAATCATTACAGATTTACACATATGTATTATTTACAAAATATTAAAAAATTGTAAATATGTTATTATACTCTAAAGATATTCTCATCAAAAACACAAAATAATATTTATGATTACAAAATAACATCTTCTCATATGCAATAGTTTTTGATGTAAGACACAACTTTCTAAATTAAATAAATAAATCGTTTATAACAATTACATTATAGTTCTATTCTGCATATAAAATGTTTGTTAATAATTTGTTAAGTATAAAAATAATAGACACAAAAATATGTCATTTTATTTAAAGTTGTAACTTAAAAATTGTGAAAATTTTTAATTATTAATAACGTAAAAATATACATCTGATTAGTAATAATGCAAAAACAAAATAGTTATTAGCAATAATGACAATATAATTTCAACATTTCACATTTATATTTAAAATATTATTAATTTAAAAAATATCTGTTACATATTGGCATTTATTACATTTTTATAATTTTTTTCTTTTGTAATAATTATTATTTTATGTATGCAATACTAATAAAATTACTTATAGTAAAATAAATTTAACAATTAAAATTATATGTATAGGTTTATATAATATGATATGTTGAAAATTGTGTGTTGTTATGATTTACACTATTTTAGTAATGAATAACAGCTAACATTTTGTATTTTATGTGTTTTAATTTGTTTTATACATACAAAATTTGACAGATTTTAAAATTGTTTATTATTTTAGTAATTTAATTAAAAATGTTATTTAACAACAATTGCAAATTTTATCAAACATTTTTTCAATAAAAATAAACAAATAATGTATACAGCATATAATTTAATTTTCAAAAAAATAGTATCTTTTATTATACTACTTTTATAATAATAAATTTGCAAGAAAATAAGTTTTAAAAAATAAATGTAATTGTACAACATTTTTTGTAAATGCCAGTATTTTACAATTACAAAAAATACTATTTGGTTTTCTTTGTAACATATATTTTTAATAGAACTCTTTTTATCATGATTTAAAAATGCCAAGTTTTTAATTATAATTATGTTTTATAGTTTTTAAATAAAATAAGAGAAAACAATAAAGTAGAAATACGGGTAGACAGTTAATTAACGACAAGATAAAAATAGAAGTCAATAAACCAGATATATTTGTTCATGATAAAATTTAAAAAACTTACTTTAATCAAAATAGCAATAACAAGCCAAAACAGATTGCAAACAATCGAAACTGAGAAGACAAGGAAGTACGATGTACTTGCTAATAAGCCTGGGTGCGAATACGAGTGTAAAGTCATAACAATGCCTTGTGTTATGACTTGGGAAGGAATTGTAATTAGATTAGACAAAAAGTACAGTAACAATATCAAAATAAGTGATAGGATTAAAGCGTACATACAATCAATGGTGTTTAAGAAGACGCTTGAAAGTATTTATTTTAACTATTGTCGAGGTAAAAGAAACAAAGAAAGGCAAGTAGTGCCTAAAGAAACATCCACCGCAGATACGACGAGGGACTTGGCAGCAAATAACTTGACATCAGCCTGCTGATTTTAATAACAACTAAAATAAATATTAACATTCAAAAAATTATTTAGTTTTCAAATTTAATTTAGCAACTTATGATTTAACTATATTTCAATCAAATCACAAATAAAAAATTTAAACAGAATTTAGAATAAAACCATAAAAAGAACAAACAAAGATAACTATCAACTTGTTCCTATTTATAACACGACAAATAGTATGTATTATCGATATAATTATCTTAAGAAAAACATTCAAGATGTTGCTTGAAAAATCTTTACACATGGTCTAAACGTTTTTATGAACTTAATAAAACTTTGCTTGAAGTTAAATCTGATTTCGAGCATTATCGTCTGTTGGGGTTCTAGCACTTCGTACACAGTTGGCAAAACGGGTCTTTTATTTAAAGAGATACAGACTGTAGATAAAGATTTCACCTGGTACCCTGCATATTCATTGGAATGTAAGTTATCAGAACTCAATTTAAGAAGCAAAAACAAAGTTTACTACATAGGTTTCATAAAAGACTCCAGCTTTATCTTAGAGTAGAAAATCTTTCCGATATACCTAATAATATAATGGAGGCTGTGACTGCAAGCAACAGTAATTGGAAAACAATAAGAAATAAGCTGAATTTTCGTGATTTCTTAGCTCACAAAAAGGAAAAATAATAATATAAAATCTAAAAACAATTATCTGTTAGAGTTTAAGACTTTTAATAATTTAATTCATCAGTTTGACATAATAAGCATGTTAATTAATATGCATATATGATTGGTATTTATTAAAATTTAGATTTATAATTTAATAGATTTGGTAAATGTTTATGAACATTGGGGTATAAATCATTATAATATATAACAATAAATTTTATTTTTTACTGTGCGATTTAAGACATTATTTATTTTTTTATTAATGAACATGATGTTTCAACAATAGATTACATTTTTATAATAATTTGACTTGATTTTTATTATATGTTTGCATTAATAATTTTGCCGGATTTATATTAACATTGGATTATTTATATATTGTATTAATTTTTATTTGCTTAATATTAAAAAATATATATATAAAGTAAATTTTATTTGCAATTTTTAGTTGATATGTAAAAATTTTGTTTTTTGTTTATGAAGATTAAATATATAATTTAAAAATATACAAAAAGCGATTTTTCTCAACGTTGGATTTAAGTAAGTATATAATTATTTTGTTTCTTTTAGTTATATGCTGTACAAAACCAAAAATTCAACACTAATCTAGAAAATACACACAGGTTTTGTACTAATTATTACTTAATTTGTTTTATTCATTTATCATACTGTAAAGTTTTATTCATCAAGATTTGAAAAACAACAACCAAAACAAAAGTTTCATAAGTTCTAAGCATTATAATATTGCTGAAATAATAGTTGATATAAATTAATATAAATTTGAAATTTTATAAATATTTTTTTATTTTAAAATTTTAATTTCTGTTAAAATATTGTATTATTTCAAAGATTAGTCAAACATTCTTTAAATACAATAAATCATAATTTAATCAAATATGAACAAGTTTTATTTATTTGGAAAAAATACAGATTTATGTTATACAAAATATAAAAATCCATAGTAGTATAATATAAATTTTATGTTGTATGTATACTAATTGATATAAATCTTTTGTATAAAAAATTTTATATATTTATCATAAACAAATTATACAAAGTACACTTGAATATTTTAGAGTATATCAAATTATATTTTGTTTTTAGAATTTTGTTAATAATCGTAGTTTTTTAAAAGTGTAAACTAATAAAAAAATAAACTTGAAATTTGATAATGACAATGTAACTAGGGTGTAAACACTATATTTAAAATTTTATGTCTTGTCGTAAAATCGTTAAGCGTTATGAAACTCATGTTATAGTTTTATTTAGATAAGTGTAACATATTATTTTTAAAAAATCCAATGCAAATTTTAATAATTATAATATTATATAATAAAATATATAATACCAGTTTTACTTCTGAAAAATAAACTAAAATTTAAAAAAATATATTATGTAAGATAAATATTCAATAAAAACATTTAACAATAATAATTTTTTTAAAACAATGATTAAATTTTTAAATTTTACAATACTGATACAAAAATCTAATTGATCATTATTAAACATGAAACAACTGTTGTAATATTATAATGAAAATCAATAATTTGGAAATAATAACAAATAAAATATATATTTAACGTACAAATTTTAAAGTTGTCTAAATAATATTATTGTTAGTAATGCAAAGTTTTTAGTTAATTTTATTTGGAATAATTTATTACTAATTAAAAGTTTTTTTGTTTTTTATGACGATTAATAAACATTATCATTATAATAATAGTTAATAAAAAAACTTTTTTATTTCATAGTTAGAATTTAGATAAAGATATTAAATTATTAAGTATGATTTTAAAAATAAACGTTTGACGTTAATTTCAATACACAATGATGAAAATTCAATACATTTTGTGTTTTTAAAAAAGCATATTTCATTTTATTGATTTACAAATATGTAGTATCACATTGTTTAGTTTTTACAACATAATAATTCTACATTAAACTAATCTAACATAAAAACTAAACTAATATAATGATCTTCTTGACCAGTAGTAAAGTCAGAATTAAAAACGTAATTTTTTTTAATTCTTTGTTTTTTACTAGTTCAATAATAACAGCAGTTTTTTTATTTTGTGTTTTATTATAAATTTGGTATCATAATCATTTTTTTAAAATTAATTTTGTATTTATTAAATAAAGCAATAACTATTATATTAATTTTATTTGTTTAAATTTATTAATAAAATATAATTAATGTGTACTTAAAATTTAAAAAATATAGGTTTGCTGAAACAATTAGTTAAATATTTCTACAATTTTTTGAAAGTCACGTTAAGATATATTATGTGTATAACATAATAAAAATTAATTAATTGAACCAATTTTACAATTTGTTCATAAAGCTTAATTTTTGAGTTTAATTTTACAAATAAAAAATTAATAAATATTATTTTTGATATAATATAAAAATTTTTAATTAATTACATTTTCTAACAATGCTTATAATTGTATAATTAGTAAATATTACATTTCATATAAAATATTGACAAAGTGATTAAAAAATGTAGTATAAATATTACTTTATAAAATCATTATTAGAAAATGCACATGTCATTAATTGAAAATTTTTATTTATCGTTTATAATTAATGAAATTTGAGATTTTTTCATAAAAAAATTAATGTAACAAAAATACTTAATTTGAATTAAAACTCAAATTTTTATTATAACAATAATACGTGCATTTTTAAAAAATAATTAATATTTAATAATTTTAGACAAAAAAGAATACTTACGGCGAAACAATTGATTTATATATTAAAAACTGACATTAGTGAAATTTAAAAGGTTTTGTGATAGATCTAACAACAAAATAATATAAATTACTGCTTTTATTTTACAGTGTTAAATTACAATATTATAAAATTTACTATTATAGTTTACAAAAGAAGTATATTAATTGACATTTTAACTAATATTGTTAACATTATCAAGATTTTTAGTTTAATTTATCTGTTATAAACTTGCGTTTTTGATTTAATTCCCAATGTTTAAACAATATGCATTAGCGTTATTTCAGTATTTAAATAAATTATGTAACAAGCATTTAAACATAAAAGTATACAATTTTAAACGTTTATTTTTATCAATTTAATATTACTTCTTTGTAAACTATAATAGTAAACTTATAAAAAATTAAGAAATTAATTGCATAAGACTGTTTAAAAATTTTAAAGAACATGTATTGCATAAAAAAACTTTATTATTGTTAATAAAAATTTAAAGCTTCATCTAGACAACAAAGTAAAATTAAAAAGCATATAAATTCATATATAAGGATGTGCAATAAAATGAATATGACTATTAAATTGGAAACACTTAAATTTCATAATATTACAAATACTATATTTTATTGCAATAAAAAAAGTGCAAAGTTAATTAAAATAATTATTACTAGAATTTTATTAAATTTTTTTACTCAAAAATATATGACTGTTAGAACTTAATATAATAAAGACAATTATTAAACTTTGATTTTATATCATTGCGAGATGTGCTCTTATAAGCATACAATGATAATAATATAGCATATAAATTTTAAACATGTTATAAGTAGTTTAAACATCTATAAACATTCTTATCGGATATTAAGTAACAATTTAAAAAAGAAATTGTATTATAATCAAAAAATGTTGTCTTTATTTCATACATAAGAATCATTGCATAGTTTTTATAAAAATCAACTTAAAATGATTTTTAATAATTATCTTATCATTTTGATCATAGCATGTTTATTATAATCAAAGTATATGAATATAATTTTTACAAGTTCATAGTATTTGATGTGATTATATCTGTTACGTGTATTATTTTTTTAGAAAATCCTAAATGTTAAAATTTTGAATCAAAAACTGAAAATTTATTTATCAAGCACATATATTTTTATAAGCGACACGGAACACAAAATAATAAAAGGTAAACTGTTTATATTATAAAAATTGTTTATTATAAAAATAAACAAATATTTTTTAATTTTTTCTATAAGTTGTCATATATAATAATTTATATTCCCAATTTTAATATGACATTCACATTAGTTTTTAATTTTTAAATATAAATAATCAACGTTTAAATTAATTTGCTATTTTGCAAAATGTTATATTAAGCATTATATATATTTTGTTATTAATAAATTCATAGAAATTTTAGTTAATTAATAATATTAATAACATTAATGTCTAAAAAAATTTAATCGTATTAAAAACTTGCATATTTTCACAATACATAGGATTACATGATTTTAAGATGTTTTGACAGATAACATTTTTTATATTTTGTTAAATAATTTTTTTACACAATGACTTTAGCGTTTTATTAACAAGTTTAATAAAAATTTTTTATTTAAAATGTTCGATTGAACTTTTTTTAACAATTTTATTTCAAAAATAAGCATTCAAAATAAAACATACAAGTATTCGAAATTTTAAATTGATAGCTTCAAGGCGTTAAATTTAACATTGCATTATTTTTGCAATACTGTTTATTGTTTTGTGTTATGTTATAAAAAAATTTTATTAGTTGTTAAGTATTTTAATATAAAATACTTTAAAAATCGTAAAACATAACTTTATTAATGAATTTAAATATTTAAATTATTAAACACATAGATTTATGTAATTTTATTTACATGAATAAATTTACTTATCTATGTTTATATTTAAAATATTAATTTCGTTTGAAAAATATTTAATAAAAATAATTGAATTACAATAAATTTAAGTATGTTATTGTATCAATATTACTTGTGAAAGTTTATGAAAATGCTTTTAATAGTTTTGGATTTGTATGTCATGGAGTCTTTAGTAGTATGATAATTCAAAAAAATATTAATACCAAATTTATTATACAACTATTTCATAAGTTTCATTTCACTGATTGGTAACTTCTGAAAAAGTTTTAGGGGAAATGTAACCAATCAAAATAGTTTAGCAAAAAATGATAGACGTAGACTAGTCGGGTTACGTCAATTATTATATATAACATTAGTTATTAAAACATCGTGCTACAAAAATTGATTACGTTGAAGAAATTTTTAATACATACTAAATATAAGGTCATAACTAACTGACATAATAAAAATATTTTAAAATGAATATTTGTGCCAACTATTCAGTACATCACAAAACAAAATAATACTTTCTAAACTCAGGGAATTACCCCTATCTTACCTTATTAAGGTATGATTATTGGGATAAATACACGCGTTATTTTTAAAAACTAATTTAGTTAATAATATTTTACTAATCTAATTCCGTCACGTATAAGTTCTATTATATTGCTACCAACAGCTTATATAACCATGATCAAAGATCTCACGCATGGTGAGATTATGTTCTCTTTCAAAAAAATAATAATGCTAGTTGATATGAAAAAATATTGTTTTTAATAATATGCATTTTTTACAATTTTGATGAACAGATAATTAATTAACAATATTTTTAAATTGTTAAAAAAACAAATTCAATTTATGAAAATAAAAAAGGGTCGAAACTGAGAAGCTGAGGAAGTACAATGTATTTGCTAATAAGCTTAGTTGAGAACACAGGTGTAAAGTTACAATAATCCCTTGTGTCATGACTTTGGAAGGAATTGTAACTAGATTCCACAGAAAATACAGGAACAATATCGGGATAACTGATAGAGTGCAAGCTTACATCCAATCAATGGTGCTTAAGAAGACGCTCGAAAGTATTTCTTTTGACTATCGTCGAGGTAAAGAAAGCGAAGAAAGGCAAGTAGTGCCTAAAGAAACATTCACAGCAGATAAGACAAGGAACTTGGCAGCAATCAACTTGGCATCAGATAATATTCTAAACAACAATCAAAAACAAATATTAACCTACAATAAATTAATTCTCATTTGAATATTATTTTTTTATTAAACAATTATTTGTAATTGCAAAGAAACATATTAAATACATGATGTGTGAATGTTTATTAACATTAGGGTATAAATTATTATTATATATAACATAATAAAATCGAGGCCCAAGTGGTATGATGGGCCTCCAGGGCCTGTAGCTAGGTGGGGTATTTTTAGTGAGTGCGAGTCTCACAGTACTAACACCGAATACCCGCTCCGGAAAGTGGTCTGCGTAGGCATTTTATCTTCCAATGGTTCAAAAAAACATTATGTTATATGTTTTTTAAGAAAGTTTTAATTAGATATTATTTAAATGTATAAATTTATCTGTTGTTATTGCATAAATTTTTATTTTTTGTTTCGACAATATCTAAAAAACATTTTAAATATAATCATTAACGTAATTAATTAATTGTTCTATTAATAATAAAAATAATATTAATTTTAACTTTTCATTATTATTACAATATTTTTTGTCTGAATAAAGTTAAATGCCTGTAATAATAATATCTTGGTTTAGAACACTTGCGCACAGATCAAACTATGGCAAGTATTACTACAACAGTTTTGTTGTATCTGAACTAACTAGAAAAATTATTTCAGTTATTAATTTTTGAGGTCCATAATATCATTTAGTATTCGGTTTCGAATTATTATAATATCTTTGTATGTTATACATACAATATTATTATTTTCAGATTATTTAAATTGAAATGAAAATAATTAAGTTGTCTTTTTTGTCAAATTTATTTTTAATCTATTTTTACTTGTTTTATTCATTTAATAATTGATGCATTTTATCTTGACAATCTATATGTTTTATTTTTTAAATATTAAATTCAAATAAATTATTCAATTATTTAATGTTAAATGTAAAAATAACAATCAAATAATGTTTTTTATTAGTTATATTTTTAAAAAAATAAAGTTCAGTAATCATTTTAAAATATTATTACTGACATAAAATCAAAAGTAAATTTAACAAAGCTTTCAATAAGATATTTTTATAAAGTGGACAATAAACAATATAAAGAATAAAACTTATCATTCCTCTATTTTAATTAATTAGCAAAAAACATTTGAAATCCAGCGTTTGTTTATTCTAACATATATTTTAATCATAATTAGTGAATTTACTTACTATAATAAAAATAAAATGTTTAATTTTTTAAATAAAATAAACAACTAATACAATGTTCAATTTTATAATCACAATACCCGACAAAAAACTGAAGACGAAAATACTGTTTATTTATGTATTTTTAAAATTTGATTTGCTTTTAATAATATTAGTTCTTTAAATTTTTTTGCTTCCTCTATTTTTTTAATTTCTGATTCAGTTAAAAAGTTCATATCACTATATAAAAACAATATAAAATAAACAACGTCTTTGTTGCTCCTACTTAGGCCTTTTTCAAAATATCTAAATATTAAGTTTCTGCAATTTGCATGTATGTTTAAAAATATATCGATATTTTTATATATATTTGTTATTTTCCGCAATAACATACAAAATATTGCACAGCCACAATTTTTAATATTGAATGAATCGCATAACAGTGCTTTGAAAATCAAAACAAAATACAATTCAATGTCATCAAACAAATGACATTCGATTATTTTATAGAAAATATTGAGACAATGAACAACTATAGTTTCATTTACAATAAAATCAATATTTTCATAATTAGTTATATTGTTGTTTATAAACATCAATTTTAATAAAGAATTTCTGATTTCCGTATAATTATCTTTGTTTCTAATCAAAATTGAATAGTAAACTCCCAAACCTCCACTTTTTCGAACACAGTTCTTTTTGTCAATAATTTTTACTTCCTTTTTCAATAATTTTTCTAGATTCATACTATCACAACTAATAAATGATTTTATATTACTTATTATTCCAAAATGATCAGTTTTCAGCAAAGTATTCATAACCCTTTCATAATTTCCTATTTGATTAAAGTAATAACAACATTCTTTACATGTTTTCCAATATTTTTTTGGTTTTTTTAATTGTATATTTATAAATGCATAATATCAAATTCTTTAATTGTCTATCCATATATTTCACATGACCAAAGTATTTAATAAAACCATGTATTGGCATTTTAATAAGTTTTTTGATTTTTTCTGCATCTAATTTATTTAAATTCACTGGCATGTTTTTATTCGATATTTTTAAATCAGATAATTCCTTCATATATTTACATGTCCCATATATTTCAACTTCATTTAAGACATATTTCACAAAATAATTATAAACCATGTTTTTATCTTCAGATTCTAATATATTGATAACACCTGAGATTGTTGCAACATCATCAGACTGCAATTTATTTATATAATCTGAATGATTTTCAATAACAAAATTAATAAATCTCTTTGCTAAATCCCTTATCTCATTCGATTTGTCAAAAATTAATTTGATAATCATATCTTTGTTGCTATATATATCTTCGTTTTCATGTATTTCTATAAATAAATTTATTCCCAAATACCTATTATGGAAATCAAAACTTTTGCATTTGGGTATTACAACATCATACATTAAACGGCTTTTAAAATAATCAAAACATACTATGTTGTCTTTTTCCATGCTTAAATCCTTGGTTTTGTTGTTTTTTTCACATTTATCTACATATGCTTTATTATCTAAACTTGGGTGTTTTTTTAATTCACTAATCTTGCATTTAAAATGCTTCATTAATATGCTAATACTCTTTATCGAATCAATAATTTTCAATTTTAAAAAATAATTGTAAAGTTCTAAAAAATTTTCTGTTCTTTTTACAAATTCAATACAAATATCACTACAGTATTTGTCTTTCAAAACTCCAGGATATTTATGAATATCATTTTCTGTCAATATCTCAAAATTTTTTATTCCTTCTTTGTTTAATTTTGGTAAATAATATACTAATTTATCAATAGAAAATTGTTTCAATATTTTTTTCGTGTATTTGAATTCAGATGTATTGATTGTACGACATATTTTTAATAAAAGATCTTTATTATATATACTATTTTCTTCAACATTTTCTAAATCATTAATAATATACTTGAGTTTTTTAATATCATAAATATGTTCATCTTCAAAGAACATGTTGTTTTTTATGAATAACTTGCTTATTATTGCTCTAATTCCATTTACATAAATATACTTTTTCAAAATTTCCTTTGTTTCTTCATTTATTAATAGCTTTTTTTCAAAATTAGTTTGCAAATGAATATATTTGCTTCTTCTAAACAATTTAATAAAATTTTTGTTGCCAAATCTGGATTTTTTTCAAAATTGCTTCCTACCAAATTAATGAAAAGTTCAAGTACATCATGTTTTGTAAATAATTCTGGTTCTAAACAATAAACAGTTGGATTCATATGTCTATTATTATATGGAGTTCTGAAAGATCATTCAAATCAAATTTTGTCTTTAGTTTTTTTAATGTGTCAATTAATTCTTTCTTCATATAACGTATGTTTCAAAAAATTTTATTTATGGAAAATCAAACAGCTGTAAAAATAAAAACTTTAGTAAAACCAAATTTATAGTTTAAACATATGCAATTAATAATAGCTTTAAAAGTTGCAAAAACGATAATTTGTTATATATTGCTGAATATGTGCTAAAAAAACTTTTAGGTTTTCAAAAGAAATATTTCCGCTACATGCAAGTTTTACATCAAAGTTGCAAATAATTTTAATGTTTTTTGCGTTAGTTGATTTTCAAATAAAATTAATTTTTTAAAAGTTAATTTTTGTTTTTGTTTGGTGCTTAGAATATCAGACTGATGCCAAGTTCTTTGTCGTATCTGCTGTAGATGTTTCTTTAGGCACTACTTGCCCTTCTTTGCTTTCTTTACCTCGACGATAGTCAAAATAAATACTTTTAAGCGTCTTCTTAAGCACCATTAATTGGATATACGCTTGCACTCTATCGGTTATCCCGATATCGATATTCAAATGCAAACTTAATTTTAAATTATTATATTATATTAAATTATTCAATTTAAACACCCTTTTTATTTTAAACATAGTATATAACATATTTCATTGATTTAAAATGTTTGTTTAATTGCAAAAGCAAATCATATAATTTTTATAATCTCACATAAATATATTTTTAAAAAACAGAAAGGTTAAAATAGCTTGCAAACAAAATCAGATTAAAATATAATTTTATATTTGTGTAACATAAACATAATAGTTTTTTTAGGCGCTTAAAAACGTTATTTGACATGCGAAAGACTATGAATTTATATTTTTTTATCTATTATTAAACATTTACAAAATATTATAATATATAAACAATTTGGATAAGCATTGATCTTAAAACACATTTTTTATTTATAAACGTAAAATGCTGTTTTGCAATATATAGCAAATATTTTTAACTATAAATAAAAAAAGTGTTTTAAGTTTTTGGCAAAATCAAAAAAATAGAACTAAATATTGTGAATGCTTATTAACATTAATAGTATAAATTATTATAAAATATAACAATTATTTATAGCTGCGACACAAAATTTTTCATTGTATTTGCATTTTAAACAAACAAAATTTACGATGTAATTTTATAAAACTAAACTTAAAAAATGAACAATTAAAACTTATTGAATAATTTATTTGAATAACTTTGTAATGTTGTAAAATCATTATATATTTTTTAATTGGTTTATATCTAGAAATTAATATTAAAATAATTGCTTTTATCTTGGCAATTTGTTTACAAAAAATCAAAAACATTAGACAATATTAAATTACATTTTAAATGTGTAACATTAAAGCAAAGTTTTTTAAAAATCATGTAAAATGTATATGTTTTAAAATAACAAAAACCAATTTTTACAATTATTTTTAATTATGAACTTATATTACATATAATTTACAAAAAAGAAAATAATGCCAATCAATTTTTGAACAATATAATTTATAAGAATTTTATAATGATTTAAGTTGAATATTAAATCGCCGGGATTTTTTTATAATTATAGATTATATTAGTAAATTAATAATTTTGTATAGTTTCATTGACTCAATTTAAATCAAATTTTAATCTTATAAAAATGTATTTTTTTATTGATTTACTTTATTTAGCTTTTACGTAAATGGGTTTATAAACTTCAACAGCTACTAGTAACATAAATTAATGATTTTAACATTTAAAAAAACTAGAATTATATTAAAAATGTTTTTAGATTAGAAAGCTTTTTAAATATTAATATTATATTTAAATTTGCAAAGCTTTTACATAACAAATTCAATACTAACTATTTATAGAAGTTAAATAAACATTATACAACACAATACATATAATTTTATGAATAAAAAATAACAAAATATTAATATATTTTGTTTTTGATTTTATTTTTGTTTAAAAACAGAACGAAATCATACATTTTTTTAATTGAAAATGTTTTTAATTTGTTTTTGCACTTACTACGTAACATAAAAATTAATAAATTTAAACACAATAGTGTATTACGTTTAATTAAAAAAATCGATTTTCCAAAATTCAAAACTTTTTTTATGCTAACATTTTTTATTTTAGTCGGCTATACGCAAAGCTTATAGATTATAACAATTTATTATCAAAATAATTTTGTTGGTTTTTATTCTCAATTTAATTATCATACAAAAACTAATTTGTCATTTTTTTATTTAAATTATTTTTGAAATATACGTATTCAAGTGTTTTAATAAAATTTTTTTAATGATAACATATTATTACATTAAAATAAATAAAATTGTTAAGTGCATAACACAGACAAAATTATGTAATTTACAACAAAACAAATAAAACTAAATCATTAATGGAATATTGTTTTACAAAACTTATATATGATTATAAACAAGCTTTCGCATAACATCAATTTAATCCAATTATCATTTCTGTATTTTTTATCAATGTAGTTGTATTTATACAGAATTTTATAAAACGTGTTGCAATATTCACATACAATGCAAATAATACAAATATATTTAATAAGCGTTATAATATTATTTACTTAAATTTGATTAAATTAATTTTTGTTTTAGCTATTTTTTTAAAAAAACTAAAACTAATATGTATTAAATAAAAGTTTATCAAAATTTTAATTCGATAAAGTTGTTTTGTCGTTGTAAAATCGATTTTCTGTATTAAATAAATAAATATAAGTAAGTAAGTAAAAACTTTAGTTTGTTATTTGTTATTTGTTGTTATAACATAACATATAAATGCGATATTTATTTAATTTGTAATAAATATAATTATTAAATGTGTTTAATTATATAATATAAGTAGTGAATAACATTTTGTTACAATATTAAAATTTTATTTTAAATTTATACAATGTATGATAATTTTTGAATATGACAAATAAAAATTTTGTTTTAAATTTAAATATTAGCTGTGATGTTGTGTATTTTAGAAATAAACGATTCAGTTTTATTAAAGTATAAAAATAAGATATTTACATATAATGTTGTAAAAAAATTATTATTTCTTTGCACCATTGGGGAATGAAATGTACACAGACCACTTTCCGTACCAAGTATCCGGTGTTATTGATGTGGGACTCACACCTACTAAAAATCCCCCACCTAGCTACAGGTCCTGGAGGCTTATCATACCACTTGGGCCTTGATTCCAGAATAAAAGAATTAAAATATAATATAAATAAAACAATGTAATTATTTGATTTTATTAATTACTTATATTTTGCTTGCTAAAAAAATAGTAACAAGCATAAACACGTATATGACAAAAAACATTAATTAAATGTTTTGTTTTAAATAAATGTACTATATTTTCTGAGAAAATATATATTTACCGAAAAACTTTTATGCTTTGTAGACTATAATTTAAAATGTATGTAATATTTAATTTTAAACATAAAAATAAACATCAGTTTAACAATCCAAACGGAATTTTATTAAATAATAATGACGTGACTTAGCGTTCACGTCATATTTTTTCTCATAAAAAAATATTCAAAGAAAAAGGAGCCAGGTCTACGGAATTATTTGACAATTGATTAATTAAATAATTTCATGATAATCAATTATCTGAAACATTTGAAAAAAACTTTTCTTCTCAAACTATAAATGGACATTTTAACCTGGAAACTCTAAAAAGTAATCACTAAGAAAAAATCATAATGAAGTAAAACATACATCAATAAAACAAGCACAATCGAATAACGCTCACAGAACATATAACAATAAATCATTTATTAAAAGTATTATCACAAACTTTATACTTTACGGATGTCTACTTCTAAAGTACGACCAATAATAATAATAATATTTTAACGTCAGGCAACAAATAATGTAAGTTTAAAACAACAAAAACTATTAATATTTGAAACAGAGATTACAACAATGAACTAATTACAAGTTTATAATTAATGCATGTTTTTAGTGTATAGAGAATTTTTAAATTACACAAAGTTGTGGGAATAAGATTTTTACAACAATTGTTATTTTTAATTTGTTGTGACCTGGCGTTTACGTTATTGTAAGTTTACATTGACTAATATTTGCAATTTTAAATATTTATTAGATTTTTTCGCTTAAGAAAATATGATGAAAGTGCTGAGTTAAATCACAAAATAATTTTTACTAAAAAATAGAATTGTGATATATCAAATAATATTTTAGTTAGTTAATTAATTAATTTGACTTAACTGATTTGAAAATTTGTAATTCAGAAAATGCGTAAATGTTTAAAGTAAAATTATTGTGCAATATTTCAAAATATATAATATTTTTAAAAATAGTGTCCTAAAAAATTCCAAAATATGAGTTATAAACAACAAATTTATTCGCATTTAATAATATTTGTTAACATATTATGTTAAATTGTTGAAAGCATGCTTTTCTTATTGCTTATGTTTTCATTCATATTTATCTTGACCATTTTATGATAATTATTTGATTTTTTGTTTATTTTAAAAGTAATTAGTTAAAAATTTTTTAAGCGTTATGTTTATTGTTACTGCAGTAGTCCATCGGGGATCACTTTTTAGCTTGTATTGTACGAATATCGAAGTTGAAACGGTTAAAAAAGTTTGAATTAAGTATGATAAGATGGGATTAATTTAAAAGGCATTATTTATAGTAGTGATTTTAAATACTATTTTTTCAAATGCAATAAAAAATTTAAGAAAAAAGCAATATTAGTAATCAGTTGCATGGTTTTAGTGCTAAATTGTGCCTTTTTAATAAATTAATATAATTTTTTTCTAGTATGTCTTACAAATTTATTAATACTTTTATTCATATTAGCAATTAAACTTATTGACAAATATTTGATTTTTAGTTTTGTTTATTTGCAATAACTTCGATTTTTTATTCAAATATTAGACGATGTAGTTTTTTTATTCTAAAGTTTATTTTAATCATACTTTAGTAGACTGAAATTACTAGAAATAAAGCATTATAAATTTATAAAAATTAAAAATACATTTATTTACGTGTAAATTATAATTGGTCATTAAAGTATAATCAAAATAACCTCAAGAATATAGTATAAATTATTTTTGGAACTTTATTATTACTGATTAATTTTGTACAAATATTTCGGCATTATCTCGTGAATTTTCTATTTATATGATTATAATATTAGATAGCATGTTCTAGTACTTTATTATGTCATTAATTTGATTGTGTTAAAATGATTGCTTATATATTTTTATTTGAATATTTGTTTTTTTGCTTTCATTTTGCAATAACAATATAATTTAGTAATTAAAAAAACAATTACTTTGCATTGAACAAAGTTGGGCTTAATCTCTGCCTAACTTAAATAATAAAATTTTAAAATTACTTAGTACTGCTGAATCCTTTCAAAATTTAAAATAAACTCGGATTATAGACCAGTAACTTGATTATTGTAATTTTAAATAATTAATTATTTTATTAAAACCAAATACATTTATATTATTTTAAAATAACTCCCTTTAAATGATAGGGTTTATTAAAAGTATATTTGCAAAAGAAAATGATTATGTTGGACAATTATACATACAGAACAAAAACGAAGGGAAAATAACAATAAAGTACATGACAAATACATTGGAGTTTGTTTTTCTCGAAAACAAAAACAATGAAAAAAAGAATATAACTGTGAATTTGAAACATATTAAAGCTTTAGAAACTCTAAAAGAGGAAGTTGTATTTAATGTTAATAACATAAAATATAAAATTCAGGGCAAAAGCGCCGTGGAATTATTTAATAAAATACATCCGTTAGTTTATGATACATACATATTTAAAGGAAACAATATTGTTTATTATGTTTATAATACAGTGACTAGACTATTCGAACAAATTGGGAATATGGTAAATGTTAATATATATTTTGATAAATTATATTTCATGAGAATAGAAGATAAAGATATTATTGTATATTTTGAAGAAATAAATACAAAGATACAATATTATATCGATGAATGTAGTTTGAGTTTTGTGTGGTCAACATTTTCTAATGATCAATTTTATACGTTTTCTATTAAGTTTTCTGATTCTTTGATGTTTTTAGAATTTCGAAGTAAATTCATTGAAGCTATGTTTAAATCAAACAACGCGGAAGGTGATTATAAATATTATAGTGGAATAGGTGATATGGTAATTGAGGAGGGACCAGTCAAATTAAATGATGATGAATTAACTAATTTAGAAGAGCATAGTGATGATACAAACGTAATTAATGTAGATACGAATCAAATAGATAACGAATCATTCAATAAGCATTTGATAGTAGGTAAGGATTTATGTTTTGTGACACGTGGCAGTTCTCTTGGAGTGTTTGATTTAAACAGTGAAAATTTGAAATTTCGGGCACATATCAAAAACATAATTGTAAATCCTCAAAAAATTATAACTCATAATGGAGACAGAAACCTGCTTGTTTTGAATGAAGATGATAAGAAACATTTGGATTTAATAGATTTAGAAAAAGGTGAAGTCGTTGAGAAATGGGATATCAATGAGGGTGTGAATGATTATTTTAACAGTATAAAATATGAAAACGCATCAACTCTTATTGGACTTAGCGATAGAGCTTTATTTAGAATTGATCCAAGAGTTAAAGAAAAGATTGTTACTAAGAAGGAATATAAAGCAAAACCAAACTTCGTATGCGGCAGTGCCAACATACACGGAAATGTAGCTGTTGCAAGTAAAAAAGGAGATTTACGATTATATGACAAGTTAGACAAAAGGGCGAAAACACTATTACCGGGATTTGGAGATGAAATAATTGGTGTTGATACAAATAAAAATGGGTCTATCATAATTTCTACCTGTAAAAACTATATACTTGTATTCCAAGTTAATTCAAATTATGCTATCAATTGTAAAGATTCGGTGCCGAGAAGATTGCAACTCAAACCACAGCATTTATCACTTATAAACGATAAAGTCTCTTTTACGATTGCGAAGTTTGATCAAAATGATTCTGTAATTATTAGTAGCACAGGACCGTATATAATGAAATGGGAAGTAAATGATATATTAAAAGGTAATCTATACAATTATTCAATAAAAAGATTGAATGAAAGGGTAATGGATGAAGATTTCATAATGAACGGTGAAGAAGTTATAGTTGCATTGAAAAATAATGTTAGGAAAATGAAAGAAACTGATCTTAAAAAACCTAAGTTTTAAGTGATGACAGTAGTATTTATGTTGAAATTAATAAATTTATACTTTTAATAATTGAATTTATAAAAGATGTGTTTTTCCACTAGAAAATGTAAAAATTACTATTTAGTACCAACTAGTTCGTCACGATACAACGTTGGTTTTTTTAAAACTCCGTGTTTTATCTTTATTATAGTAATTTAAAACTATTAAATATATATACACTCATTTTTTGAAAAGCTTAATTAGTTTACATACTTACTTTAGATAATTTTTTTTATTAATTTTTTTAATCTAAAGTTCTATAAACTTTCTGTCGACGGTTTATCTGGTTTTTATTCAATTTGCAGTATATTAAAAATGTTAAATTATAGTTTATTGTTTTTCTAGTTTTTCGAGTTGATAGTGAAAAATATCAACACATACATGTTTTTTTTAATTGATGCAAAGAGTTTTTATTGATTTTACACCAATAACCTTTTTGAATTAAAATTGATTAAGTACATTTTTTGTAGTTATGATTCAAATTAATTATTCATTAATCGATTTGAGTTAGCTAATAATTAACAAATTAAATCATTTATTCAATTTGTAGAAAAAACTTATTTTTGTATAAAATATTATAATTTTTAAAAAACTAACGAATTACATGTTTTAATATGAACGAGTGGTTTATTAATAAAATTTATTATTTTAAACCAACTATTGAATCCGCTACAATTCCAAATTAATATTTTCTGAACTCCTGGGACTAGTTCTATCATACTTTAGTAAGCTTTGTTACTGGACATAAATACAGGCGCCCTTTTTCAAAAAACTATTTAGTCCATAGATTCGCTTCTGACAATAATGTATTACTGATCCCATGTAGCTACGTATAATCTCTATAAACCTGCTATTGAAGGGTTGTCAAGTCTTGATCGAGCACCTTAGACTATGGTAAGAGTATGTTTTTAATATAAGTTGCAAATTTTAAATATAAACCGCTGTGGTCAACTATTATATAAAGAAATATTTAATCACCTATAAACGGTTTCGACGATTATATTTTTACAAACAAAGCAAATTTAATAACTTTATTTAATTGTTAATTATAGCCTTGCTTTACATATAATAAATTTTAAATATATGAATTTGATACGCGTTTTAATGAGTATTCTTTAATTTTTTGTTCATGTAGTTTTCTATTCATAAATTATAAATTCATAAATATGTTGTATATTTTTTATATTTTAATTAGTTGTTTGTTGATTAACAATATTAAATTAATTTGTAATTTTAAAAAGCATTACATATATTTTAAGTTAAATCTAATCGATAAAGATTGATTACAAATTAATGTTTCATATTTATAAAATGTGCTCAACATTTTTTTGAACGAAATGTGGTTTAAATGATGCCAATTAAATGTTTTTTAATTTTTTTAAATTGCAAGTAATTTTTATTTTCAATTCTAAATTATGTTTTGTGTATATCATTTTATATTTTTTTGTTATTTAGCTATTTGGATACGTTACTCAAACAATATTTATAAATAATATATTAATGGAAGTAAAAAACAATATGAACTTTAAGGTTGAATCAAAAGGAAATATATACTATTCTTAATTATAACCATTCTAAATGCTAGCAGAGTTTGTTATATATTTTTTTAATTTTTAAAATGCATAAAATTACAGATATAACTTGCGTTTTTAAAACTATTTATTAAAATTATTACATTTTAATATGTTGTTACAAATATAATTATACAATAAAGTATCATAAATAAATTATCGCAAGTGATATAATGTTTAAATGAAATGCTTTGTATCAAAAAATATTTTCACAAACAATTATATATTTTTTAAAATTGAAGTCATGTAAGTTAAGTATATTTTTTCTTCGTCAGTAAAGAATAAAAGCGAAAAAACAATCAAAATGAGCCATTGAATTTAACATATATATGTTCGCACCGCATTAATTCCTAGATACTCTCATTAATCAATTAAAAGATTAATTTCGAATTTCAAAATTTATTTTAAAACATTTTTATTGACAATTACACATAAAAAACGTTTGTAATTATTTTATAAACCATATTGTAAAAACATTTAATTTTTTTATTAATAACAGCAATTTATCTACAGACTAGATCTTTAATTATTGTTTGAATAAAATATTTTCATACTTATTTATACCTGTGCCGTATTGCATAGCCTTTTTTAAATTATATGCTGTTTTATGCATTCCGAAATGTTCTAATGTCAATCTTAACAAGTACTTATTTATAACTCCGTTTTTTGTATAATTTAAAAAGCATAAGCTTGGCAAATTCAAAGTAAAAGTAATTGTATTAATATCAAGAAAAGGTGTCATTGCTTCGATACCGAAATTGCTGATAATTCTGTCGTCTCTAACCAAATTTTCTTCAGATATGGTTAATAAATCGAAAAACATGTGTGACTTTGTTCTCAATCTAATTGTATCTAAAGATTCTTCATATTTGAAATCTTTATTTTCATTATAGCGTCTATTAAAATTTTTATATTTACTATATCCTCCAAAAACTTCATCTGCACCTGATCCAATAAAAACAACACTACTGTAATTTTTTGCAATTAGTGAAGAAAAAAATAAATAATTCCTATATTGATATCCATGTTTTTTGTTTTTGGCAAAATTATTCTTTTGATTTTTTCTTTGTGTTCATTTATTTTAGAAATATCTAAATTGTTTTCAATAAAAACAAAATTTCTTTTGTAAAATAATTTTTTCAATTCATTATATGATTCTATACCGATATTTCTATCATGTGAATTTATAAATCCTGTATTTATCAAATATATTGTTTTAGTTATTGGTAAAGAGAAATGTAAGAAAACAACTACCAAAGTTGAATCGACACCTCCGCTAAAATATACGACAATGTTTTCTTGCATTGACAATCTTTTTTTATAGATTCTAAAAAGCATTCTATAAAATTTTTAAAATGGAGATAATCGAACGTAGCAGTTGGATCAATATTATTTTTTTTATTGAAAGTTTTAATAGTTTCTATTAAGTTTTCCTCTTTTAGATATGTATTCATGTTTGGAAAAATATGATTAAGTTCATTGAAATTTAAATATTTTGTTTCTAGTATTGATGTTCTATCTATATTTTTTATATAAGTATCATTCAAGCCATCCAAAGTAAATTTGTCGAAAGTATAATTAAAAATATGTTTGTGTTCATGTAATTTTAGCTTGAAATCTGCTATCAACGTATTTACGTTTTTTATGTAGTTCGGTAACAAACACGAAATCGATTTAAACTTGGTAAAGATTTTTTTCTTTAAGATCATAAACATATAATCTTAATCCATCAATTTCATGGTCATAATTCACTGATGACAAAATAAATGGATCTATTTTATATCCCAAGCTTTTTTTACCTATATCATCTTTAAAAAAAATAATTTTTCATTATTGTAAATTGCTATTGCGAGCTGATTTTCATATTGATTTATATTTTGATGTATGTATTCAATAAATAAAAAATCATCGAAAATGTTATCATTCAAGTCCAAGTCTGCTGGCTTTGTTGCGGATTCTCCATTTGTATATTGGATAGAATAGATTTTGTTCCAATCTTCATTTTTTATTTTTTTGCAATTTTTGTGTTCCATATATTCTCTTTCTTTTATAATTTTTTTAAAAATGATTCGGTATCAATAATATTGAAAATTTTCCCAGTGTACTGAAATTTAGTTGGTTTTTTAATTAAATCGTTATCATAAACACTAATGATCTTAGTATCAATATTTCCCAAAAACGATCCATAATGTAGATCTGAATCAAATTTTATATCTTCTGTTATTGATATATAATTCATAGCTTAGGGTAAAGCTTTCTGGTAATAAAAAATGTTTGAATTTTTTTAATAATTCATAGCTTAATAATTCATAGCTTATTTATTACTAAAATTTATTTAAAAATAAAAAAATGAATAAATAAATGAATAAATAAATAAAAATATCGATGTATTTAATAATCAAAGCAGATTGATATGTAAACAAATCATACTAAAAATTCTAAAAAAACAAGTGTTTATAATTAATTGACGCAACCATGGCCGCCTGGGTCGATTGTGTTGCTAAAAGATTTTTAACAGTATAATTTGACTTCAAGTTTTCTGAAAAAAAATCAGAATAAATAATTTCAAATTATCTATTCAGAAATAATTTCATGAGAGACATCACACACAAAACAACAATAGTATTTACATTAACAAAACACAGTCTTTCGGGTTCCTGATGGCACGTCATTAGTCAAGATGTTATTTGTCATTAAAAATATAAATTTGGCTGATTCATATGTCTTTGAATTGTAACAAATAAATGTTTATTGACATTAGAGGTATAAGTTATTACAATATATAGCATATATTATTTAATTTGCATATTACGGCAGATAGGACGAGGGACTTGGCAGCAATTAACTTTGCATCAGCTGATATTCGAACAACAACCGAAAACGAATATTAATCTTCAATAGATTGATTTGCATATTTCGAAAAAATGGTGTGAATCAATTTCAATAATTCGTACAAATCGAGTATGTCGTACCCTGAGAGTACGTGTTGAAAGGGGGTACTAATGCGTGAAAATACTTTATTATAACCTGATCTAGTGTCTTGATGCTTTACTTTGGGTTCTGGGCAAAACCATATTTTTAGTTTTAATGATAAATTTGCTTAGATATTTTCCTTAGAAAACATAACGAAACAGCGGAGTTACGTCACGGATATTTTTAAAATCAAACGCTTAGTTTTTTCATGAGAATTTTCGCGTATGAATTTGTGGATGTGCCATCGATGACTTCATGATAAAAATTGTACAGATTTTTCAAATCATCTTCAAATTTTACTTCAGCCATAATTTCGTCTAAGATTTGTAAATGATTAATAAATTTAAGCAGTTCATCTTTATTTCTTACATAAAGGGAATCAGAATTTCTGATAGTGAATAATTCTATTGTTTTATAGATTCCCTTAAAAAAGACGGTATTCTCTGATTCATTATACACGATGTCTATAATTCTAACGATATTTTTAATATAATATTTGTAATTTCCCTGTCTAATCATTAAACCGTAGAAATAAAAGAAATCCAAATAAAACTGTGACTTAAACGATTCGAAATAGATTTGGTAAAGCTTGACGACCTTTGAGTTTCTGTGCAAAGCACTTAAGTTCCTCAGGGTTTTGATAATGTAGATAGCTTTTTGATATTTTTCCTGTTTCAAAAACAATTCTTTTTTTGTGATGTGTTTTTTAATTAAAGAGTCCCTAAAGGCCTCTGCGTGTTTTTCTATAGAGCCATCGTCTATCGAAAGCTTCACGGTTTCTGAAGAAAAAACCTTATGATACTCCTCGAATAACAGCATGCATATTTTGTCGATTGTGATGTCTTTTAAGGCCTGATTGTGCTCATTGGTTTTTTCGCCGATCAAAGAAAAGATGTAATCGTATATTTTAAGAGTTTTTGTTTTATAATTGAGCTCGAACTGGTATTTTTTGAAAGCGCTGTCAAAACGTTCGATGACGAACTTTGGGTTATACTTATCACAGTATTTCTTGATTTTTTCATTCAAAAAGGCCTTTAAGTGTTTATTTTTCGTATATTTTAGCATATACAATGGGATGTTGTTGTCTGGAACCACCATTATAGAATATTCGTTGTCGACTTTACCTATTTCCTTGCCTTTTTCGAGTAATTTTTTAGTCATGGAATGCGAGGATCCGTAGATGCTGGCATAATCGACGTTGTCGATGACGCTGTCTAATTTGAAAGTCATTTTTGAGATGGAGATATGTTTTGAATATCTGGATATGAACGCGCCCAGTTCTTCTCTGATGATATCCATTGAGGCTGTAATCTCAGTGATAAAAGAATAATTTTTTTTTGTTTGATTGAAAAAAATATTTTTACGAATATTTGTTGGTTCTGACAGATTTTCTGAATCCAAAGTGCTGTTCAGTTTATTTAGGAGCGTCTCCATGTTGAATATGATGCATTCGACCTTTTTAATCACAGATTTGCAGATGCTTCCCACTTTCACGGCATTTGTGTTGTGGTTTGATACGATAGCGGATTCTATTTCAGTGAATAGATATGACTGGAAATTTTCTTCGAAAAAACGATCCAACTCGTTGAGACTGCCAAGAGTGTTGACAAGTTTGAAATGTTGCAGGAAATCCAGTTTGTTTTTAAACACGAAGTCAGCTATTTTTTTGTTAGCTTTGCCTGCGAGCTCGAGATATTTCAAATAAATCATCTTGCGAAATTCTGTGACGCCTTTAATTTTGGTGTAATTGGTGTTATCTATGAGATTTTGGCATTCGATCAGCATGTGTGCTTTTTTAAACATGTCGCTGGTGTTGCCGTACTCCTTGAGAAGTTCGTTGGCTTGGTATAGATCGTTGCAAATCGCGAGTTTTATATTGCAATAATCAGCTTTTGACTTTTCGGCCGAGATGTTTTTAATGTCGAAGCTTGTGTCTTTGAACTTGAGAGAAACGGCGAGGATTTCTCTGAGAAACAAAAAGCATTTCAGGTTCATATTGTTGAACTCGTTGTAGTCAAGAATGGAGTCACTGAACCCTTTGTAGTTTTTTCCGATAATATGATCCATAGCGAGCTCCAGTTTGTGAAACATATCCCTGAAATCCGATTGAATTATCGAGTTTTTTTTCACCTTTAGTGCGTAATGCAAGGGATTAAATGAGTCTGATAAGACATAATCCCAGTCCACCATGATTTCTTTTATAATTGTATCTATGTTGATGTGTGAATTCTGATTATAATTCATATAAATGGGTATTTTAGCTGTGTAAATAAAATAATTTCAATTTGTGTTCGTATAATTTTGAAAGTTCAAAAATAATAATATATATATTATTATAATATATAATCTTACTCTCTTATAATATTATATATTAATATAATCTTACTCTCTTATAATATTATATATTAATATAATCTTACTCTCTTATAATATTATATATTAATATAATCTTACTCTCTTATAATATTATATATTATTATAATCTTACTCTCTTATAATATTATATATTATTATAATCTTACTCTCTTATAATATTATATATTATTATAATATTATTCTGTTATAATAATAATATATAATATTGATTCGTTTAAAACTACGATTTATTAGACAAAAAATTTATTAACTGTTCATATTAGCTAGGGATAAAATGATTGTATTTTAAAACGGACACGTAATCTGCATGGGCATTTTATCCTCTATAGCTCACGAAGTATATGTGCATGCTTATTGACATAGGGATATATTATTATTTATCATATATAACCGTATATTTAGAAAATGAATACATGCTGCGAAGTATTTGATAGAAAGCTGTAGGCCGTAGCAGTTTATAGAGTCTCTACACACGAAACGGGATTTCTATAAAATACTTGCCCAACGACGCCGTCTACGTTTGTTATCAAATTTCTGATGACAAACGTAGACGGCGTGGTTGCGATGAAATAATTTCGATCAGTTATTGCTTAGAAGTTTATATTTTGTAATTTAATTAAGGCATATTAAATATTTGATTGTAATGAAGCGATATTTAACGACGCAGTATTAAGAGGTGCGTTTAGTTGCAGCAATCTATGAAACAGTTATTATTTGATTGATGGGCGATCTGACTATAATAAGGTATCACATAGAAGTTCTATTGGGATGGTTCCCCTGTTCAATCTATTGTAATACTCTCTTGCTCTATATATGAAATTGAGAACATCTTCATTTTCAGCTATCATTTCCAAAGTGAGATAACACGAAGTCTTGTCTTCCTTGCTCATAGGCCGCATATGATTCAAAATTATGAACATTGTGAGGAGATTGCATGGGTTTGGCAGACTGAGGAGGACGTTTTTCTTAGAAATGCGAGTGTATGCGAGATATACGAAGGACACTGGGTTTTCTCTCCTCATGATGGCGGAAAGCGCATGATTGGAAATGGAATTCTGAGGGCCACGATTTCCTGAAGACGAGGCGGAGGCCGGACAGTCTGGTCTGTGTCGGATGGCGTCGATGGCGGCTTTGATCCTCGAAGTGACGAGATTCAGAGCCGTTGGTATTGAGTTGATGAGGGTCGAGGAATGACGGTCATAGATGTAATCTGCGTCGATGAAGCACATGATGTAGGGAACTGCGGAGTACGGAAGTATGGCCTGCAGCCTGAGATGGTTGATGAAGATGTTTACGAGCTGGCTTGTGTAATGGCCGCTCTGAAAAAGGGTGTGGAAAAAACAGGGATACTTGGAAACGAAGGTGTAAAGGGGGAGTCCAGGGTGATATTTTCTAAAAGCCACAGAAATAATTTGATGGAATATATTTGATCATATTCGGGCGCGTAGTGATTTTTGGCCAGCCAGATAAATAAATCTGAGTGATCCATAAAAAAGGCCTGGTCGTGATAGGCGTAATAAACAAGCGCATTCATCACATCGCGATACGAATGCGAAAATATTTTTTCGGCAGAACAGGCATTTGTATTTTCGATGCCGGTGGCTTTGTTGTGGGCGTTGTTACAGGCGTGTTCATAGCTTCTGTTTTTCAGTAAAAAATTATTTTCGTCACAGCTTCCGACTCTGTTGTTGCCATCGGCGGAAGAAGAAAAATCCTCTTCTTCGTTGTCGTTGCATTCGGCGGCGGCATTCGTCTGTTCGAATACGTTTAAAACAGAATCAGTGCCCGAGTGATTCCCAGTCTGCCTTTTTTCTGTGTCACAAGCCACACGTGTCTGCGGGCACAGAGAGATGTGGCTTGTTATTTTGTTCAGCTCATACGCAAATACGTTCTGAAAATGGGTGTGGTTTATGATCGCCATGACCCGGAACGACAACACGCCGTTCGATTCCAACAAATGGGATGTTCTGGGACCGGTGATTGTTTGCAATAATGCGCCCGCCTCGAAACTGTATTCTTCGGATCTCATTAGTTGGACGAGCAGGTGAACCAGTCTCTGCCGGATCAACGCGTTAGTGTCTACGTTTGCCAATGCGATGAGAATATTCCTGTAAAAACACAGGTTTTTTTAACGGCCAGCATTTTAGCATTCTCCAGAATTGTTGCGGCCAGATAGACGGGCGAGATTACGGAATACTTCCTGGCAACCGCGAAATACTTCAGCAGCTCGGACAGATGCAATTCTGAACTGGAAACATCCCGGAGCGGCGCGTGGAAGGGATTGTGGTGCCTGGGATATCTTATTGCGGCAAGACTGGCCACGGACTTGTCGGGCGTGGCCACGAAGGCATCCGCACACGCAAAGATATTCTTGACGCGAAGCTCCGCAACGCCATCGCGCTCCCTCGCAGCGAGTCGGAAATACGCCCGGTAAAACAACTCCAGCATCGCCGCCTTTAGTTTCACGCCGTTGTTGTTGATCATCTGGTTCAGTGGGTCGAAGATGTTTACGTCCAGTGTTCTGTCGAACTCCTTGACGAGACGGGGCGGGTCCAGCTGGCGGAATATGTTCACGAAGCAGGCGGTGTTTCTGTGGATCGACTTGTATATTTTGCGTATCTCGTGTCTGTTGAACACCTTCAGAATTTTCACGCTCGTGAATATTTTCTTGTTTTGCACGAGGAAATAGTTGAAAAGCCGTTTGTAGACGGATCCGAAAACATTTCTTGCGTCGTCACAGCCGAACAGCCTCTTTGCCAGCCATCCGCCCTGCCCGGCCGTTTCCATGGCCACAAGGTCGGGGTACACACGAAATATCCTGTTTATCACACAGCTATCCAACGTGTCATTCAAAGCACTTTTTTTGTGACGTGCTGCAGATCCACCTGCATGTTTCTTAGCCAATTGAACAAGTAAATGACGAGAAAATTCCGGCATACCTTTTCTTCGATGTTTCTACATAAAAACTCCGCAAATCCGGGACACTCGTCGAGGTTTTCAGAGATGAACGCCAAATAGTCTATCCTTTTTTCGAAACCCTCAGATTCGTCATCGTACCGCGGTTCAGCGTTTCCATTCGCATGCGACATGTCGTTGCCAGAAGCATGCTGGTTGTCGTATTTCCCGACCACAGTCGTTTCCGAATCGCCGGCATTTGTGTTTTTACCACCTTCTTCCTTTAAAATGGGCTCCATAATATCACTTAGTATCGCCTTTAACATGTAATTCTTGAACAGCTCGTTGTACGCATAGAAATTGTCCACGTTGTCGTACAGCCCAAACAAATCCGCGAACACTCTTTCCTTGGCATACATTTTGCGGAGCCCGTTGAACACGTTCAGCCTGCCCGGGTTGCTGAGCGGAATCCGTCTGTGAACCATCGTCAGATACAAATTGTACACTTCTGTGGAGAAAAAGAAAAAACACGCATGATCCCTGCTCCTGTTCAACAAATCTATGATTTTGTCGAAGACCCCCTATTCATATTTCTTTCTTCCTGCACTATGCTTTTAAACTCCCGTAGAACCTCCTTGAACTCAGACTGGTCAAATTTATTGAATACAATCACAAATCGCTCATAGACAGCCTGCAGTCTGTCGGCCTGGTTCTTCCCGGACGCGTGTTGTCCTCCGCGACTGTCATTTGTTTTACACACGCCATCCTCTGTTCTTTCCTGTTCTACTTCGTCGTTGTCCACCTCACAATCATTCTTCTCCATTCTCCTCTTTTCTTCTTCCGGTGTCATTGGTTTATGCTTTTTAAATTTTTAAATAGCAAAATTTTATTAATGCATGAAAATTATGCGTAATTCGAGTATTTAAAAAATATTATGCATGAACGCATTCGTCGGGAGCAGCAGCAACTGCCGATATTCCTGGCAAATACGAATGCCATTGGACGAGCGTATGAATCGAGGACCATTGCAGTACACAGACGTTCTTGCGATTGTTTGTATCGATGGCTGGGCATGCAGATGCGTGTGATTGCCACCACAATGATTGCGGCGAGTATTTTGTTACTGATCAGTGCGTATTTTACAATCCGGTCATATTTTACCGCAGAATGGAAAATTTTTTATGCTTGAATCTGACGAACGGGGGAGACGCGGTGGGTGATTCGAGATACAAAGACGGGATGATCGGCACAGAGTTTTTCGATGAAACAGACAACAAGTTGATCGATCCGATCTACAAAGCCAGATTTCTATATCTCAGAAATCTTGCTCTGAAAGAACCCGTGCCGTTCGAGATACCAGCAACGTTGGGAAGGCACGAGAAGGCGCTGATGTATCTTTCGTTCAGTAATTTCGAACAGGCGGTAAACGAGCTGGGTCTGGACATCCAGTATAGGGTGATCGGCATGGAGGCAAAGAGCAGGACTGGGGCCAGATGCAACAGATTGTTCATATATCTACACGAGAACGGGGGGATCTGCGGGAAACAGAGGAACGATTCAGCAACAAATACAATTCCAATTGCGAACTGCGGGACAATATGGCGGAGTTCAGCACGCAATGCCATGCTTTTGAGGGAGTGTATGTGAAACCCCTGGAAACGGAGGAATTGATATTTTTGTATGTGAAAATGAAAGAGTTGTGTTTTGTCGAGGAGAATAGCACGCTGTTGGAAACGAAGATGCGTGCGATGCTCGAACGTGTTTTCTTCGAACGGGACAGACTGAGTGACGGATTTTTACAGGCGTTTGAAATGTTACGGGCAGAATTTATGAAAGAGACACGGGGACTGGAGAGGAGCTGCGTCGCCAATAGAAATACAGCCGCCGCTTCCCCGGGCCCGGAAGAGACACGGATCGCCAACGGAACGATATTTGGACGCCCGATAATTTTCCAGAGCGAGCTGGAGATACAGCTGGGCCTGAGTTTGATGGATGTCGCCGATTACAGTGCGGCGTACGAATGGCTGGAAAAGTATTCGTTATTCAGGGAAAAGATATTCTGTTTAATCGAAATGCGGGACGCGGCGGGTGCTATCCGGGAGATTCGCAAATGGATTGGTATGATAGAGTTCGAGGGCGACACAGAGAACAGAATAGCCCTCAGCAATTTGTATATAAAGCTGGCACATCTCACGGGCGATGCCGGCTATTTCGACAGAGCGGCCGACGCATTCGACAGTAACAAGCCCCACAAGGTGAAGGGGCTGTGGATGTACCGCCAAAAAAGGTACGCCGAGGCAGAGACGGCGTTTTCCAGGGCATTGGAGATAACTGCATGCGACGAAGAAACAAGATACTTGTACGGACACACGCTGTTGTTTTTGGAAAAGTACTGCGATGCCTTGCGCAACTTGAAAATGGTCGAGGGAGATAAAATTAAACGAACAGACTTATCGCGGAGTCTTTCATTTTGTTATTACAAAATAGGCGAACTGGAAGAGTCTTTGAAGTCGCTCAAAAGCACTGCGTTGGAAGACACCAGGGCCATGAACCAGTATGTTGTTTTGTCGATGCGTAACGGCTGCATGGAAAATATAAAATGGGCGTTGAAGAGAATGTCGAATGACGCCGTGCTTTCGGAGCTTGTCAATTATATTCTGCAATATAAAATTTTTCCAGCCAGTGATTTGCTCGACTGTTTAGGACAAAATCAGAATCTTACCACTGTCGATATCAATAAAATCATCTCAGATTGTACCACCGGGGTTTAATTGCCGTCGCTTCTGTGCACCAACCAACAGCACCTACATAATTTATTATGAGATGATAGCATAATTCATACATTTAATATTAAGGCTACCTGATGAGATATGTAATTAACCACCATTGGAAAACAGTATAAATAAGTATCAAAATAAACCATCGTAATAAACTGAGCTGAAAGGCTGCACAACAATATGATTCAGACAGCTCGGAATCTATACAATTGGAATATCATTGGCCTAGCAATGGGCCAATGATATTCCAATCATTTGACTGGCTAGCTGACTGGCCAGCGGATGGTCCGCGTCGGCAATGATTTTATCATCAAACGGCTTACATGCTAAATTATACGGTTGTTGGACTCAATCCTGTTTATTTATAATTACTTGCTCTTCTAGTTCCCAATGACACTATAAGTATCTATGGATTACAATAATGACACATTTAGCTATCTTTGAGGGCTTTTTTCATCATGTAATAAATATCTGATTCGTAGCCTTCCTCCTTTTCGAATTTGTTTTTCAAATAAAATTCATACGCTCTGGTATTATGTTTATGTACAAATAATATCAGCGTGCAACCAGACGCTATTTCACACATTCTATCCATCATTAGTTTCCCGAGTCCCCTGCATCTCCATTTTTTCGCCACGTGTATCTCATAAATATAAACACTGTCTTTTGTTTTTCGATACATTAAAAATCCTACTATTTCCTCTGCCTTGTATAACACAATAAACTTACTTAATTTATTGTTGATGCTTCTTGTCTTACTATTTCGGAGAAATGGACTTTTGACATAGTCCCGTATTCCACCAACTACCAAATTTACCATCTCCGTTTTATTTTTCGTATTTAATCTTGGATTCATTTTTGATTCGATCTCCTCAATCATTATAACTTATTGAGGCTATTCAATTTTTAATTTTTATATGTGTTAGAAACAGTTTATCGAATATAGATATAGATATAGATATAGATATAGATATAGATATAGATATAGATATAGATATAGATATAGATATAGATATATGTAAATATGTATGTAAATATGTAAATGTATTTAATTTACTATTATTTATCCCGTTGTTATTGCTCTGGCTTTTAATACATTATCACAGTAACTATATATTGACAGATAAATTATCGTTATTCTGTCAATATATAGTTACTGTGATAATGTGTATATCTTTATAGAATAACGGCCCTGAACTTTTCTTTCAATTGTGAATCCAAAATTTTTCTTTAATAAAAATTCTTGCTGTTTCAAACTACAACAATTTCTTATTACTTTCTGATTTAATAATTACACTACTCATCAGTCGCAAATAATTCGGCATCGCTTATTGAACTATCATGGTCCGAAATATAATCCAATGACACCTCTTTTTCTTTCGCCACATTTTTCTTTTCAGGTTTCGATCTCGTTATCGATGTTATGAAATCCTTGTTGTAACAACAGTTCCCAAGCGCATTCCCAAATAATCGCAGCGCCCTTTTTAGTGCATCAGTCACCGCACCTTTCTTGGCCTTTTCTATCGCCTTCCCAATATTCCTCATCCCATCGGCACTTCCAAATCCAATGTCTTCGTGGTATACGCCATTATTCAACGTGATACAACACATACATGTGTATGCCAACGAGTACGAACTATACCCGCGTTCTTCCTTGATTTCCCTGTACTCTTCTTTCATGTCATATATCTTAGAAGACCATCCATTATATCCAAATATATTGTTGGCTATTTCTATCGCCTGCCATCCCTCAATATAAAGCACTTGGTTATTACCAAACGCCGTTCTCGACCTCAGATGCTCTCTGGTCAAGTTCTTTTTCAATTGTTTCGCCTTTTCCTTGAAATTATCTTCGTTTTCTTTTTTGATGGAATGGCGTTTGCCATGGCTATTATTGGACGTATAATTCATGGAAGATTCGTTCATCCCACCATTTTGCACCATCTGGAAGGGCTATTAAATATTATTTGAATATGATACGCAGTAATAATTTTTTTATTAATAACTTTTTAATTTAATAAGGTTTTTTATTTTGTAATTGCCGTATGAATATTTAATTAAAAAACTAATTACGAGAATGCGATGTTTCTATAACACTGAGGTATATGACATTGAGGTATATACCTCAGTGT